>JAHWFP010141548.1:537-27255 GCA_023313725.1 Lithobius niger | reverse complement strand
CCCCCCCCCCCCCCCCCCCCTGTTCGCCGCTCCCCCCACCCCCCCCCCCCCCCACCAACCCGCCCCTGCCCCCCCCCCCCCCCCCGGGGCGGGGGAGGAGGAGGGACGAAAACCAACAATAATAGCCCTTAATTAGATTACAAGTAGGAAAAAAAATAATAAAAAAAAATTATTTGGCCATAAAGCAAAATAGCTAAAACAAAGGCTTTTACGGTGTTTGGATTCCAAATAAAAACGCAAAAGGAACAAACGCATGTGGCAACCCTGGTCCAAACAAACAATATGTGCATTATCTTTATTGCACATATTGTCATTTGGCCGTATTGTCATTTGCCATCTGGTGTTCAAATAAAATAGCTAAAATAAATGCATTTACAGTATTTGGATTTAAAATAACAATTCACAAAAGGAACGTATCCACCACGCCTTAAAAGAAGCTCATCCCGATCGACACATTCAGTTCTGTGAGGAATTCCTAGATTTCAAATAATAATAAAGCAAAAGAAAAAGTGCATGTGGAACCCTGGGGGGGGGGATGAGGACTTTGCCACGGTCCTCCGTCCCATTGCCGGGCCAGAGAGGCTAACCTCTAGATAGTTGATGTTTGACATTTTGTTTCAAACCAGTTATAACGTAAATTAAGTTCATCATTAAGAATTAGAGACAAAGAAAGATGTTCCAGGTGATTGAAACACGAACGAAGGAATGTCCTCCTCCAGCAACGATACACTCACCACATCTGCTTTCCATAGCTAAGCATATTCTCCTGCATAAGTCAGGAGTAAATGTCTCAAATGCAGCAGTAATGAGAACCTGCAGTGTTGCAATTTCCTGGGCTGGTTGAATGTACACCAAATCCCGTACTATTTTCCCCACACTAAAGTCCATAGGCGTCAGATCGCACGAACACGCGGGCCATTCCATCGCACCTCTTCTACCAATATTGCTGTTGGGAAATTGGTCATCAAGAAGGTCTTCTACCTGTGTTGCATAGTGCGGTGATGCACCATCTTGGTCTTCTAGCAGCTGACGATATACTGCACCGTTGATTGTTCCATCAAGGAAGAATGGTCCAATGATCCCCCCCCCCAGCACATACACCTCCCCAAACATTGATGCCTGGTGACGGCGTGAATGCCACCATAGTGGCGTGTAGCTTGTCATTATTGTAAAATATGCAGTTGTGACGATTGACTCTTCCATTCAGATAAAACTTGGCTTCATTGGAGTATAATATCCATTCAACGTTCTGTGGATCATCTGCAAGGAAATCTAGGAATTCCTCGCAGAACTGAATGTGTCGATCTGGGTCATCTTCGGATACGCTTTGGACGGTACACCTTCAAGCCTATACGTCCTTAATGAGCCTATTAACTAAAGGGAGTGACACACTCATTTGCCGTTCCAACTGACGTTGGGATGTCGTTGGTTCAAGAAACGCGTGGTGGATATCGGCAGCATTTTCAATCGTTCGCGCCGTTCGTTTACGGCCAGAATGGCCCATATGGTAATTTTCCACAGAACCTGTAGTTTCAAATTTCTCCGCCAAATGTGCCACTGTAGACCGGCATGGAGGTGGCTGAAGATACGTAGCCTGCCACCTTACCAAAACGTCTGATATCATATCGTTTTGGTAATACCATTTAATAATATTGATACGTTGATGTAGGTTCACGCGTGGCATGTTGTTATGGATTACAAAAAGAACGAGTAGTATCGAACGAAGCGAAAACAAAAAGAACAAACTGTATCGAATGATACGTATCAGGTTGTATGCACCTAACTACTCTCACGTCCAAGCACGGGCCAACCAGTGCTACTGTATACTACACATCACACAATAGTGCATGCCCTGGGAACATCAGATCACATGACTCACAACTTTACGTGCAACGCCAGTACAGCTGAAGGGCAACATGCACCATTAACCGGTAATCGGTAATTAAACTCAGCCAATTACAGTAAGTACAGTACTGTAAACTGGGAACTCCTATCGGATAACGTTACTAGGCCTTTTGTGCAGCAAGTGGTGTGGCGATTAGATGTGAATACTGACTAGTTGTTAATTTAGTATGTACATCGGGTGCAAGGCCGTAGCCAGCACCCCCGCAGCCCCCGCACGTGTGGGGGTTATGCCTACTGGGCCGAAGAGCACGAAACGCGACGAGGCCTTTATAGTGGACCATAGCGTTGATTTTTGTTTACAAACTCGTGCTAAGTTCAGTTCCAGAGAACCATTTGGCGTAGAAAGGTTACGGTTTCAAATGAAAGAGCGTTCTTTCTAGTCTCTGTAGGCCTAAAACGCGTGAAAATTACCTATTTATGTATAAAGCTTACAGTTTGGAAGTAGTTAATGATTGCGTTTCAAATTTGTTTGCCAGCTAACAACAAAATTGTAGGCCAAACACGATAAAATGGTTACATTATTTCGAAACGTCAGCTTCAGGAGCAGAGTTAAATTGTTGAACACGTAGTTGAAAAATAAATCGTGCTGATTGTTAATTTAAAAAAGTGGTAAACAAATTAAATTAGTTATGTTAAAAAAATAAGCTTAACGGTATTAAAAAAATAAAATTTCAATGGCTAAGAAGCGCCATCCTCTGCCTCACAGTCGTGAAGCATAAACCTTTTTCCTGGTTCACGTATGGTTACATTACGCTCGACAGAAAAAAGTGTGTTTAAAATAAAATTCAGTTTAACAGGGATTTGCTTTAATTTTTTTAATTTTATTTGCAGTTGTAATTTTACTAGCAATTGTTTCTGTGGGTAAGGTATTTTTTAATTGTGGCAAATGGGATTTTCTTTTCTTTATTTTTATGGAGCCGGGGGGGAGGGGGCTCTCTTCATTTTAATTCTAGCGCGTGGGGTATATATAAAATTTCCCGGCTACTCCCTTGATTGGACGATTCGATTTCTACAGGGTATCAGGGATAAGAGGCCGCAGAAGCTACGTTGTATTGCCGCCGTACAAGTGGCTTCCCCCCATAATCCAGGGTTGCCACATGCGTTTTTTCCTTTTGCGTTGTCATTTGGAATCCAAATACTGTAAAAGCCTTTATTTTAACCTATTTTGCTTGTGATGGCCAAATAAATGTTTTTATTTCTTTTTACTTGAAATCTAATTATGGGCTTTTATTGTTTGTTTTGGGTCCCCCCCCCCCACCAACCAGGGTTTTCACATGCTTTTGTTACCTTTTGCGTTCTTATTTGAAATACAAATAAAAGCTTTCTTTCCTGAGGTCAGGAATAACGTTCTTGATTTCTTAACTGAGGTCAAGGATAAGGGTTATAGTGACGGGGAATGGTTGTTGAATTCGACGTGTAGCGTTTTTTTTTAAACACCCTGTATGAGAGAATTACACTTCACCAGAAAACCGATATAACAGCAAATTCCTGTGACAAGCCTCCGTCATAAAGGCGAATTAATTAAACCTCCGACATAAGAACAAACTTTTGAACGCGTAAGAAAATTCCGAGGTTTTTATTGTCATTCCTCATCACAGTTAATCAATAATTTTTCGACATGGTATCTAGGGAAGAGCACAGTAAGAACTGTTGGTAGAGTGGTGGTCCATACATTGCACGGGTACAATAAAAAGCCTAAAGCCTACACCTATGAGAACTGCTGGAAACTCGGAAACTCACTACTGGAAAGCACGAAAAATAAAAAAAATAAACTCGGATTACGTTTAGTAGTTTTGTGCTTATGACACTTCACGTTATTGACATTTAGCGATTGTGACGTTTTTCGCTTTCAACTTTTGCATATTGTGTTACTCATTATTTTGACGACAAGTTTAATTATTGTGACGGTACCCTGTTGTAATGTTTGCTGTTAATTCGGTTTGTAAACCTTGCTCTTTTGACTGTTTTTTCTCTCTTCTGATGGTTCGTTCTTGTGCTTTGCGCACGTCTATTACTTTTCAAACACCTTACATAGTATTTCAGTGTTTTGTGCGTATTTCTTTAACTCTGTTCGCATTTATTGACAGAAACCTATACCATTTGCACTACTGATGATGAATGCCATCTAGACGAAACACGTTGTGCTCAAGTATCGGGGAAGGTCTGTTCGTGTCTACCATCATCGTTTGATCAAATTCCGTGCCACATGGATTCCGGTCGAAAAGTCCCAAGACAAAACAACTTTGGCCCCGAATGGTCCGCCGACTACAAAGTCGAATTTCATCGTGGTCCTGAGGAAAGAACTTTCCGTTTACCTAAAAAAAATCGTGAGAAAGTTCGGGAGACTTTGGCGCTAGAAGAGGATACATTAACTAGAGGTAAATGTATAGAACAATAACCGTAGTTTAGTGGATACAATAAGAAATTCATTAATAAGTAAATAAGCCAACCTTGCCATCACTTCTGTTAGCCACGCGATCTACTCGCTTTGAATTAATGTGCTCACCTCTGACCAGTGATGGTAAATCTGTCAGTTGTACAGGCATAGGCTACATGTATACCGAGTGTCCCAAAAGTCAGGGGTCACCCAGCACCTGTGTGATATACCGGTTGTTTATGCTGAAATACCTGGATTTTTATCTTTGTTCATGCTGATGGTCTATTAGCATGAACTCCCGTCATATCACCCGAGTGTATCACTCTGGTGACCCCTAACTTCTGGGACAAATGGTATGTGATGATATTGGCTTGTCAGAATATAAACTATTTTCATTTTAAGTAATAATATACTTATTCGCTAATAATACCTAAGATTACTTAAGAACCCAGTTGTCGTGGAACTCTCCCCGTCACAACAGACGTACCACCATCTTCGTTTGGGGATAGTTTCTAAGCCGTTTTTACCCATTTTCCATCATATCATCTAACTTCACCTCATCTAACTTAACTCCTTAACCATGTGGTTGTGGGCACCCGAAACCTTTGGGCACCCATCTTTTAGTGGTTTATTTTTAAATTGGTTTACGTTTTCTTTATCTCATTTAACCCGCACATCATCTAGTTAACTTAATGTATCAAGACTCAGAAGCGTGTAGTCTTCCAACCGCTAATTCACAATTTCAGTTTTCTCAAAACGTTCACGACTACTTGATTATACTTCAGTACTTTCACAGAAGTTGACGACAGGGGGTATTTAATAATTACTCGATTAGGTACATTGCCGTGAACAACGCATTTTCGACGACCTACATAATTACAAATTATAGCCATTAACGACTAGTGAAGTTAAATTCCCATTGACGAACTGCTTGCACATTGTTAGGGAATGGTTCGATTTATATAGATTGAAAACATTAGACACACTTGGGTGTTAAAAACTGGCTTACATACTGTTTGTGAGTCGTACACTGGGGAATGCTAATCCCCTGGCTTGTCATTTTTTCTTCTTTTGGTGCTGCGTTTGTATTATTGGTGCTTTTGGTGCTTAAACTTCCACAAACACAAAAAGATTTGTAGATCGCATCAAATTCAGAATATTTTCCATCTTCCATCGTCCGTTACTAAGAAGCAATACGAGCACAGATTGAAAACAGGAACAGAAAACAATTCTGAAGCTAACATTTTGCATAGGTCCAACGAGGTAGAACTGAATGAGCCAACAATTCGTCCAGTACCGCAACACTGTTGACGTGGGGGTGATTCTGTGGTAATGACGTTTAAAAATATAAATTTCTATATTTGGGACTGAAACTTAACACGAATGGGTACGTTTTGTTTATGGCAGGCCCATCACAAATGGTAACGATTACATTTTGGCTAGTTTCCATAAAAATGTGGCTCCTCACCAGGCCTCCTTTTGCCATCCAGGATCGTAATAGAGAATCACTGAATTTTTCTCCTCCCAGCTGATGTTTAAACCTCACCCCACCTCCCATAAAACTGTCAAAGTAATGAAGGCACTACAACAGTAACATGTTCCACTCTGTAATTCCGGTTTGTCTGTTTCTTTGGACTGGAAACGTCATGACGCTATACCAGTATTCATTCCAGTCTGTAGGGCGTTCCGCGTATAACGTTTTTTACTCGGTCATCCACATCCCAAGAAAACGATGATTTTCAATTTTTCGTATTTTTCCAAATTACTTGCCTCGCTCGCGTTGCCGTGCTCGCTGTGGCTAAACATATAGCATCAGAAACCCACAACCCAAAAACTCCAGGCAACCGAAACCTCGCCGACCAAAAAACATGATCTGGCTGACGCCCGAGATCCGAAGAGAAGCTTCGGATCCGGTTGGTCCGTGTAAAAAAAAATATTTGCGGGTTGGCAGCCTGTAGACAAAGAATGAGGCTAGGAAGACGACTACTTTTAGGTGCCTGCTGATTTTGCAGATTTAGATATCTTGGAATACATTGCAAATTTTGAACCAAAATCGAAAAAACATCATTTAAATTACTTGAGGATTTTCTTTGCAGGGTCAGTTTCCCATATTGGCTAGCCCTGCTAACTCTATCGTTCGCAAGCCAGTCATTCGAAATTGCGCACCAAATTATACGTTTTAATTGTCGATCAAACGAAGGTGCCTCAGTACCTGACCTCTGACTACAATAATTAAACAATTTCCTATATTATGATAAGCGTTTTGACCAAATATTTTTTTGGCACGTGGTGCCATTAATTTACGGATCCTATTAAACTAAAATATTATTACATATAAAAATTATGATTTGCAGGAGCTGAGTTCTTTGGGTTACAGCCTGCTGCCTTCATAGTATGTGCTCTCCTCCTTCCAATTGTATGCCTTCTATATTGCTGTTTGGCGGGCACTGTGGTTTTTTATTGGATTTTCAGGTAAGCTGGAATTTGATTACCAACAACGACATAGTTTTCAGGTGAGAATATACCTTCATAATTTTATAACAACAATTAACCAATGGGAAGCTAATAAACGACAGCCATCAGCCAATCACGCCTTTTGAACAGCGATTAACCGACCACACAGTATTTTATCAGATTAAACTGTCAGCGTCATCCCTCCATCTTGGTTTTTATGATCGACTCACTTCATATCCTGTTTTCCGCAGTATAACGAACGTTTGAAAGAGCTGCATTTGGTAGGCCTAAACCAATTTCTAAACGTATACGACGTACCTGATACACAAATGTCACATTATTTTGAGTTTCCAGCGATGTGCGCTTAATCTTTGGTTGCCACCGTGACAGAAGATGAACATGATGAACATGATGAGGCGTGATTGGATTAGATTAGGCGTATATTCGCTACGATGCGAAGCGTAGTGGTAAAGGAAACCCCCAGAACGTAAATATTACGCGGTACTTGAATTAACCGGAAATAGTACAAAATAAATTAATAATAATTGTCGTAGAACGTATACATATTATAGCATATTACTTTTTAAATGTAAGAAACAACATTTCCATTAAAAATTAAACACATATTTACTTCGGTTAAAGCGCTCTGACAAGCTGCTTCGTCCTATCATGGCCAGTTATTTTTGGTTTCGGTAAATGTGTGACGGATCGTTAGGGAAACAAAACTACTATATTTTTGAAGGCGGCAGGAGAAAATACCATTCCTATAAACACTAAACGAACCAGTAAGTGCATGTGGCAACAATTTGTACACTGTCATCATTTCGTGCACACAGGAATAGCGAATTCAAGCGACATGCCACTGCCGTATTATGCAAGTTGAAGTGATGTTTAAAGAAGACGGTATATTCTCGTTTCAAATACGATTCGAGCGTAGTTTTACGTATCGATAAAAAAAACTATGCTCTCGTGATATTACTACCGATAAAACCTCCGTACTTCACGTGATGGATTACCAGATAAGTATTGTCCATATTATACGCCAACCAATGGGTTAACCAAACGCAACCAATGGGTTAACAGGCATGTCCTCCTTAATAAAACCTTGCCAACTACCGAACTGGTTAAGAGGTAAGAATTTCTCCATCGAAAACATCTCTAACCTTCCCCAAAAGTTAACTCTTGAGTATTCCCTCCATAAAAATCCAACCTTCTCCAACGGATTAACAGGTAAGCCCCTCCCAAATACTCCCCCATACCACCAGAAGGTTAACAAGTAGGGTAAGCACTCTACATAATTTTAATGAACGTGCTAGTAGAGTGAGGAATGCTTGTTTTGGTAGATAGATGGGCATAGAAAAACTTTTTTTTTGTATCTTGGTATTGAGGAACTTACTTTTGTAGAATGTGTGTGGATGCCTTCATGATAACTATCTCGTACTCTTGCTACAATCACTGAAAGCATCTTGTTTCCCATGTTGGTTGGATGTTTTTTTATAGAATAACAGAACGAACAATGTGAAATCAGAGACCTAATGTTCTCTTGGCTTGCAGCTCCGGAGCAGGGCACTGTGCTGGTTTTGCACTCTGAGCTAGGGTTCTAAGGAACTTTTACTAAGCGTACATTTCATCCCTGGACTTAGTTTTTTTTTCCTGTCAGAATTTATAGTTTGTTCCAAATTATGTTTGCAGGAAGCTGACTGTATGACTCCATGTTTCCATCCACAACGATTGCAAAAAACGCATAAATAACCCGTTCGCGGACTCTAACAGTAACTGTGTAGAGTCTGCAAGTGTGATATCCACAAGTTTTTGCACTCGTAATGCACAGGAAACGTGTCGTCATACATCAGTTTCCTGAAAACATAATGTAGAACAAACTATAATATTATTACTGGTTATAAAGGGGTTAACAAAGCCAAGGGTTTGTGAATTTTAATAATGGTAGTGCTATTTTCACTCAATGTTGTGTTAGTTTTTATAAGAACAAAATGCTTAGAAATAAATGCAATGACGTTCCCAGTGAGTTACATTTCTTTTCAGTTATTTCTTTATTGTGATTCGTTAAGATGAATGCTATTCAGTGACTTTGTATTTTAAGTCATTTCTAGTTTTAAACGTGGAAAATAACCGTACACCATTTTCTTTATTATACGCAGCAAGCAACAAACTTCAAAACAACGGCAATCGGCATCTCAAACTGAATGTGGGCCACCTCTGTAGATTTCTGAGAAGTTGTAACTTCGGACATTAGGTGAACTTGCGCCATTTGAATTAACTGTAAATAGAATTTGTCATTTTCTGCTTTATGTACGAAAAATAAAAGCAGTTTTTAACACAATGTGGAGAGCTAGACAAATATGTACGTTTATATTACTACATGTTAAATGAAATACAATTAGTGTTAAACAATTACACCCAAAGTCAAAACTGGAAACGACCAAGTTTCATAAAAGGTCGGCCTTAGAACATAGTGATATCATTACACCAAGTATGGCAGCTCTGGTCTTTGGGAAATCGTTCTCTTCTTTAGTTTGGCACTTCCACTTTCGCTTAATTTAAATAAAAATGAATGCCTGCCAGTATGTGTGTGTTTGAGTAAACCTGAGTGGAGGTGTGTGTATTCAATATTTCCGTGTAGTTATTTTATTTTAGTAGTTTTTTGCTGTTCCAGGGCACAAAATCAATGCCCATGTTATTGTATGACTATTTTTTCCACACTTTTGCAACATGTAGGACAGTATTACACATGCCTACGGCTCAAGACATTGACGTTTATACAATCCGCCATATCTGTAGATAATTTAATCACTCATAGCTCAATGTCGCAAGTTTGCTGGTTAGGGTATTTGGAGGCCTTTCCGTTGTTTAATGATATCACTACTTTCTCAGGGCAACCCTTTTGGAAAGTAGGCGGCTTCTCTTACACTTGTTTTAGTTTTGGGTGAATACTACAATTTTAAAGGGATTTTTTTATACTGTGCAGGGCATCCACAAATTATTCACCACATAAAGAAATTAAATTTAAAAAAAAATCGAAAACGTATATTGAAAAAAACTGTAAAGTGCCAAGTGTTTATTAACTCAAAAAGTTTTTTTTTATAAAATTCCTGGTGGTAATGGCCTCATAATAAACCTCCACATGTGTTCCTTTTGTTGCTTGGATAATACCCAGTCGAATTTCTCCCCAAACGTTTTTAAGCATGTCTACTGATATTGTTTGTATCGCCTGGGTGATCTTGTCCCATAATTCCTGCAAACAAGTTACGTTTCTTGCGTACACTTTCCCCTTTATAAAGCCCCACAAGAAAAACCAGGGTAATAAACACGGTATCAGCAATGCTTTAAAATGTTTGGGGAGATATCGATATTCGACTGGATATTCTCCAAGCAAAAAGGGAGCGTACGTAGAAATTTGTTATGAGGACATCACAAAAATGTGTAAAAAAAAAAGAAAACTTTTGAGTTAATAAACAGTTGGCATGCTACAGTTTTCAATATGTTTTCTTTTTTTAAATTTAATTTCTTTATGAGGTGAAAAATTTATGGAAACCCTGTATAATTACTTTAATTTGTACCTTCATTCTGTAGTTGGCCATGTCATGGCTAAGAATTCTTAAGGACGTCGGCGTTTGGTCTCATATACCGAGGATTCATTGCGCGCTCAGGTAGTCTGACATTGAAGTCTAAACGTAAACAGACATAAATTTGCATCAGTATTTATTTATCACGTACTGAGCACATTCGACTTTCCGTCCTGGAATGTACCTTCATCAAGTTTATATTTGTTGTCTTGTGCGCTGTGCCTTGTGAAAGTAAGGCATCAACAAATAACCTATCGACCCTCTTATTGTTGTCTAATTAGCCAAGTACAGAAACCGAAGAGTGAGCAAAGACGTAACACGACATAATCACGCCTATTAATAGTTTCATTATGTTTTTTTTTTAGAGAAAGTATTATTATTTTCGAGCCTAATTTTGATTTTTAGCTTATGTTTTTTGGTTCTGGGTAAGAGATGCACACTTTAATGTTGATATTGAAAAGGTGCTGCATTCACTGTTGCATTATTGTCGAGGCAGCCCAACCGCAACCATAAAAAAACTAGGAAGACGATTTTTAAACACTGAAAATCAAAAACTGTGTTGAAGATTTATCCAAAACCCCTGCACCAAATTTAATAACGTGGACTTAAAAACAAGACGAAGGTGTCTGCCAACTTTCTGAAGGAACAGAATTTCCAACTTCGACCCACGAACATTCTTATAACGCAAAACAAAACGTTCACTTTTTTTTCCCACCAGAGAAATCAAAACAGCCGCTACCATAAATGGGCTATATTTTTGAACACTCAAAATTGCCGAAATTTTTGAAACAGTTCTCCACGAATTTTCGACCAAATTTAATAAACTTGGACTTCCCTTCAAGAAGAGTGGTTCTCTTACGATCCTATCGAAACATAACTTTTTAATTCGTGCCACGAACATATTTATAACTCAAAACGTTCAACGTTTTTTCACCGAAAAATTCCCGGACACCGCTTCCGGTTGTGTTTGTAAATGCATTTTAGGCAAAATGCCACGTATCTTTCAAATTGTGTAAGCTAGGGAAAGGTACAGCAATTATTGACCTTTTACTGTGTTTCTTGATGTAATATGTGCATATATTTTGTCTAGAACTACACTTGCTATTCCAAAACAGAACAGAAAATCTCTGTGGTATTCCAGGTTCCCTAACTATGGGGTACCATAGAGATACATATATATACAGGGTGAGTCAAAAGTATTGACCCAGTAGTTTACAGCCGCACGATTTGGTTTAGCCGCCAAACAACCATCGATCGTCGGTCACCACGGAGGGGGCCACTTATTAAGATCATGAAGGGGTGCCCCTGGCCCTGCCCCCCTTAAATAAATTTTCTACTTCCGGTTCCTTTAGGAATTGGGCATTGGTCCCAAATTGAGATATGTGCGGGCAGTTAATTCATGGTGAACGCAGAAAACAGCACGCAAGTCGGTCAACAATAGCATGACCTATGACCAAAACTCGTTATTGCAAATGTTGGCTTCATTGCATAAAATTATACCCTGAGCAGTTTTGTGGAATGGTTGATTGCATGTAATAAAGTGCAGTAGGAAACAGCAAACGTAACGAAACTGATGAGGGTTCGGCTAGGACATGTTTGTGCAGGTGTTTGTAGCACATGTAACAAACTGGTGTTCAACCGTGAAGCGCCTATCGAGGTTCGAACAAATATTTCAACAAATGTGCTGTCTGCCATAGAAACGTACTGTCTACGTCAACTAGTGACTGGCGCTTCCCTTCCCGAAACCAGTGAGCAAGAGAGAAGCCCTTTCTTGGACACTCAGGGGAATAGGTACTGGGATCAAGCATAGTTGCTCCCAGCCCTGCCCCCCCTCCTTAAATAAATAGCCCACTTCCGGTTTCTTTAGGTCGTTTGCCAGTGGCTACATGTGCAACAAACATGTGCACAAACAAAGCCGCACACTCATCAACATCGTTACATTTGCAATTCCTTACTGTAATTATTGCACGCTATCAACCAATTCAGCAGGGTATTCTTTCATGCACTGAAGACAACATTTGCACTAACGTGTTTTGGTCATAGCTCATGCTATTGTTGACCGATTTACATGCTGTTTACTGCATTCACCATGAATTAACTGCCCGCACATATCTCAAATTATGACCAATTCTCTATTCCTAAAGGAACCGAGAGTAGACAATTTATTTAAGGGGGGGGCAGGGTCGTGGGGCGCCCCTTAATGATCCTAATATGTGGCCCCCTCCGTGGTGACCAACGAACGATGGTTGTTTGGTGGCTAAACCGAATCATGCGGCTGTAGACTCTACTGGGTCGATACTTTTGACTCACCCTGTATATTGTTAAACTTAAACACCCCTTGTAGTAAGTGGCGCCACTTGGCTCGATGTTTCTATAGAGCAGTGACATAAAGTAGTATTATTGTGTATAACTCTATGGTAGAGCCAGTAACTGGGTTAACTGCGAGGGTTACTGGAGGGGGAAAAGAAGATAGTCTTACTGAAGTGAATGCTATTATATAGACTGGATTTCTTAAGCCTGTAACGCGCGATTTTTGTTGTTGGAGAACACAACGTTTTTTTAAGCCTAAGAAATACGCTCTCAAAGTACTGAGTACTGTCTTGACTAGAAGTGCCGTTGGCATTAGGATTCGTTTTTTGTGCAAACATTGTTGCACGCACAGTCGCATTGTCAAGCTTTCTGAGCAAAAGAATGTCAGCACGATTCGTGCTTTGTTGTGCTCGTGCTAGCTCTTTGTCGATCTCTGTACTCCAGGCCCTTACTTTATTATCTAGTGCCCCTTGTAGCTATGCCCTTCAGATGCTCGTAGCCAATATGACGTCACTTGCCGCTGCTCTATACTCAACACGTTAGCTGTGTTATAAAAGAAGTTGCAGTTCCACTCCAGGGCTACTGATGTACCTGAAACGTTACCCTGCGTGGGACTCACTTATTTGCTACCTCCACAGTTTAGACGATCTCAGTATTACACAACAATGCTTGTAACAATGCAACAAGCTTGATATCTTCATCCCAGGCCCAGCGTACTGGGATTTACATTCCTGGCCTGGAGTACTGAGATCGACAAAGAGCCAGCACGCGCACAACAAAGCATGAATTGTGCTGACGTTCTTTTGCTTAGAAAGCTTGACAATGCGACTGTGCGTGCAACAATGTATGCACAAAAAACGAATCCTAATGCCAATTTTCCCCTTCAGCGAACAAAGACGATGTTGCAATAACAATGATAGTGAATGCTCATTTCAATTGTTACGCGACTGGGTGATAAATAGGTTAATACCCACTTTCCTCGTACTGAGCTCAACTTTGACTCGGCCCCTGCGGGGCCTCGACATTGTTAATCTCAGTACTCGGAAAACGGGTAATAACCTATACGACCAGCGGGTATAAAAACGCAAGGGAGCTACCCATTTGTTAACATAGCTCAATTCAGAAGCCAAGGAACGCCATGCTCAACCTCGTCTGGGTAGTGACGGTTTTTCTGAAATACAGCTCGTTGCCATGCCGGGCAAAAGGTAGTCGTTACTTATAAAAATTATTTTAAGACCCTTTAATTCGAAATTTAACTTTTAAACTTAACCTAAACCTTTAACTTTTGGATATATTTACGGAGACAGGATTTCCGGCACCGAGGTAATCTGATCTCTCCATAAAATATAAGAGTCGCCCAAGGGACCTCTCAAACCCCCGTAAATGATTTTAGTCTTAATTATTAACCTAAAATCATAAACTCACATTGTCCATCGTGGATTGATATTTTATGAAGCATCTAGGTTTTCACTAAATATTTGGCGCTAATGACCACGTTGTCGACGCGCCATTAAGCCTCAATTCCCCCTCCCCCCCCCCCACTAAATATTAGGCACGGTTCTTGTTTAAACCCACAGGTTGAGTAGAAATAGAAATAGAGACAATGCAATCCACCCACCCAAATACCCACATCCAAGCTGCAGATGTTAAGTGGAAGAGATACAGTTCCGGTCAAAAAAAAAACGACGTTTTCGTTATATCGAGGGTCATGATAACAACCATGGAGAAATACAGTTATCTCGAAAACTACTAAACGGATATTCATGAAACAAAACCTGAACTGCTTATTAGATTGTCTACTGTATTTCTATCCTTGTTAAATACCACGTTAACTGGCTGAAATAATTGGCCGAGCGAGAAAAACTTGATATCTGATGATATCTCGAAAACTAGTGGAAGGATTTTCATGAAACAAAGACAAAATTGCATATTATATTTTGCTGCTTAATACTGCATGGCATAAGTATAGAAATATAGCATATATCATAACAATTAATCCAGTTTTTGTTTTATTCAATTCTATCCAGTAGTTTTTTAGATATATTATTAGTTATCAACTCGTGTTGCTCGCTCGGCCAATTATATTTGGCTACTTACCATTACATGTAACACGTATAGAAATATGACTGATATCATAATAAGCAACCCAGTTTTTGTTTCATTCAATTCTGTCCAGTAGTTTTTGAGATATCAACATTTTCGTTCAGAATCACATACATTAATCTTGCAACTTTTTCCGTATAACGAAGGCGTTTTTTTTTTTACCGGAACTGTACCACCATTATTATAGTTGTTTTACTACTGCATGAGGGAGGAAACCGGAATACCCGGAGGAAACCGTCGTGCAACTGGCGGGAAACAACCGGAGAAAAGCCCGGAATAGTTCAAAGGTTAAATGAAAACTAGAACATTACTACTTTCGGTAGCAATGTTCAAGTTTTCCTTTAACGTCCAAAGTATTAGTTGGCGCGATTAACTTGGCGAATGTTTTGGTGTATTGATGTCACTCTTTTGAAGGGCCGAACCATTCGAAACTTGGCGGTCCCTTTTATCAGTTTTGGTTTTTGTTATGATATCACTTCTTTTTTTTTTTAAGTGCGTATTAGACTCAACTCAACTAGCCTGCAGATGTGTAATAAAGTGACACGTCAACAGTAGCTTCGTGGTAATATTTCTAATATTTTAATTTCAAATTACCGCTTTGAGAGGCCGAACCATTCTCAACTTTTGGCCGATGTCTTAATATCACTTAAACACTTCATCTTTATTTAATTGCAAAAACTTGATTGTTGCATTCTCGATATCTGTTGAGTAAATTCGTCTGTTTATGTCGTGCTTCAAACTTGTAAATTTTTATGACAAACTCAAAACGTCATCATTGGTGTAAATAATTTTTACTTTTGCAAAATGCCTAAATAAATACTTCCCGGTTGAATTTTAATTTTGATTATCGCTAGAGTTTTCAAAATTAGGAAATTGTTAATTTAAACTCAGGATTGCAGATAACTTTAGCCTCCCTCATAGTGGCAGTGTTTACCAACTCTTAGATTTATTTAAGCCTAGGCCAGTTACTATCACTCCCTCGTCGATCGAGAGTTAGGCACTGCTATGCTTGACCTAATAGTAGTTCGAAAACTATAAATCCGAAAGTAAACTTAGATAGGAAGTCAACACCACATCAAATGTCGCAGTCTGCTTCTGCACAGCTGTCGTAGCAGCCGCCACTACAATATTTTCTACTTGGCTGACCTCTATGTTCACGATCAACGTGTTTCCTTTTCTCCAATATGCTGAAAAACTGAAGATTCGTCATAAGCGAAAAGTATAATCGTTTCTTAGTGAGCCGACTTTTTTCAACAACAGTGTATTCTGATAATTTAGTACTGAAACAATAAGAGCGAACAATTAAGCACGTTATAATCTACGGTTGGATGACAATCACAACACATACGTAACAGCCATGATTTGGTACTTACTTTTGATCACAGGCCACGTGCTTCTAGCGGAAACCCCATTTTACCAAAAGGCAATTTCTCATTCTTTACCTGTGTGCAAAAATTTAGCCTTGCAAGCTTTCCTTAGCAATCTCATATTAGGTCCTGCAGGCTATAAACACACCTTAGATGTAAGTAGCGGAAAAAAAACACAAAATCGGTGAAGTTGATGGAACTTTCTTTCATAAACGTCAAAATTCCAGATGTTGAGTTTTTGTTTAATACTGGATCCTAATCATCTGACTCCAACGATTTGCGTATTATACCGCATGGAGAATTTTCTCCAATACGCTAAAATTATACAAACTCTTGTGTTAGTTAACAGACTCCGTTTACCGGTGAGTCGCTTTTTTAAACAGCACTAGCAGAGTTGCTCGAAAACACTCGCTATTTTGGTGCCGTCTCGCTTCGCTCGAGGACATTTTTTGTTGCAACTCGTGTGCTGTTTACCGACACTCCCAGCAAGAATGGTCGAGCAAATGTTAAAGGAAGTGACCCGAGCAACATACGATTTTGTTCCAAATGCTTCAGTTCACTTCCTACTGGATTTCATGCAGTGAGCGCAGTTTCGACGCATTGGGTTGATGGGCTTCCACTGATGTGAGTGAGGTATTGGGGATCCATGGGGAGGCCAGGCTCACGAGGGTTCGTTTCCAGGCAGTCCTGGTTTTTTGTGAGATGATTGGACGGTTCAGGGAATGAGTGTGAGTGTGCGCCCCCCCCCTCTTCCTCTGGTTGGTTTAGCTTAAGGACTAGGTTTAAGGATTTAGAAGGAGTGTACAGCATCTTGGCTTTGTAGATTACAGTTTAAGCCGTAATAAATAAATAAATAAATAAATAACTAAAGAGTGCTAATTTGAGCGAAGCTCCAGTGTGATCACACTCCAATGTAATCTTGGACCGTGCATCACCAGAAAACCATAAGGACTATCCAAACGACAATTTGCATGCAGTAGCACGAAAGTCGGGACAATGTTTATCAAAAAAAATATCCGGAATCGGACATGGGGTTGAGGAAACATCAGGGTGACAAAATGGACCAATAGCTAAGAGCCAAAATCCAAACAACAGCGAGACAGCGAACCGTTTCTAATTGTTAAAGGCATCCTATTGCCTTTAAGCAACTAAAAGCATATTTTGTAAGGCTGGGCTGATCCCGAATACCGATTCAGAATGCCTCACGTATAATTCCTTACCGACATTTGTAATATCGGTATAAATCGGGAACGGTAGATAAAATGCACATAGATCGGTAATAAGCCAAATTGAAGATATAGTCACTTCTTATCGACCGATTTTGACGTTTGAATTTGGCGCATGACATTTTGACGATTTTTTCACCAGCTTTCCAATGGTCCAAGCCTCAAGCAGCTGCCCCTTATTGTTCAGAAATTACAAGTCAATTTTTTTAATTTTACCGAGGGATTTGGCCCAGCTATCCTGCTTATTTTTATCACAGGTGGCGTTTTCCCAACATACATGAAAATACTTCCCAACCGTCAAACCATAACAGGTACATATTGGACTTAAAAGTGTCATGAATACCAAATGTCATTTGTATATGTCGCATAAATTATTTCATATGAAAAGAATTAGTTAGTAGCCAGTAGTGGTCTGTTGAACTCAACGATCTTCACGGACTTTTATAACATCGAAACAGTTTATGCACTTGATTTAAATACAACTATTGCTTGTCTGGGTGGGTAGGGATGGGGTGTCTGTTCCGTGGTTGCAGCTTGAGGCTAGTTACACCTTAGGGGCCCTAGCGTCTGCCTTTATTAGCGTACTGATGGCGATATCTGTGGCCACTGACACGGGGACTGACCTGCAGTTTCCGGAGTTTTGTGTGCTGACGGACTCGTTGGGAGGTCTGGGTTTCCTCAGGATGCGGGCCCCTTTGCACTGGAGATAGGCTGGAAAGTTTTTACTCCGTGTATGCAGTGGGGTATGTGTGTCTATCAGTTTGGTGAAAGGTCACTTGGCGAGTTCAGAAATGACCTGGTGGACAGCCTGGCTCATCGGGGTTCAAGTGGGGAGGGTGAAATGGGATTAGCTTTGCCCTTGGCCCTCGCGACTTGCGTCTGGCTGTGGGCAGGGTCTTTTGGGAGGAGTTGGTGGCCGTATGGGCAGGCAGCGCTTTTCTCTCATCCTTCTACTGCCGCCACACATCTCCTGAATGGCTTTTCCCACAGGGATGAGCGTCCTGGTGTCACGGCTGAAACCCGGCCTTGTGTTTCTTCGGGCTTACCTACCTCGGCTTGGGTGGGCTCGTTTATCTCCTGGCCTGCCCCTGCTGTGCGCCCCAGCATCACTTCGCTCGTGGGGGTTGTTCTCCTTCTGGGAGTTATTGATGTCCCAGTGCACGCCAGCCCCGGGGGGAGGGATCCCTGGGTATGGTTCTTGGTTTCTGCCCGTGATTTTTGCACTGCCTCTTCTTCCCCCTTTTGGCCTGTCTTGCCTTGTTTTGCCGTCACTACCCCCCACTTTCCCGTTGGGTGCTGAGCCGATACGATGGTGCAGGTTTGACTACAGGAGTGTCCACGGTGTGTACGTGATGGACGTGATGGCCATACTGGGTGTGTCGGCTGTTCAGTGTGAGTTACGTGATGGAGTTACTGTGGTGCTGTCTTAAGTGGTGTAGACGTCTATAGTCTGTAAGTTGTTTGTAAGTAAATTTTAGCATGAGCAAATGACTTGGAGGCTTTACGGCTCAATAAAACTCAATTCTTTTCGTTGTGCACAAAAGCCAATATGAATTAAAAGATCACTAGTCAAAATGTTCGTTGTGGTTGTTTGGTGGGACCAATAGACTTTATGATCGAGCACCTATTTTCTCTCATCCAACAAACCTACGACTCAAATCTTTTGCTGCATGTAAATGAGCTTTGCATTTATAAAATGAATTATCAGCTTATTTATATCCAAAGTCACCTTAGGTAAGAAATATGTATCACTGCGTTATCTTTGGAGTTAAATTAATGAAAGATTTAACTACTCAACTGTAAGCTAACTTACATGAACGTAACGTGACTCGCGAACTCGTACAAAATGTTTACTGTTACTAGTATTTTTCGACCTAGCTAATCTAAATAGTAAAACAACTACTATTTGTACAATTTAGTCAGAAAATTCCTTTACGTACGACGAGCTAAGACCCCCAAAGTGCTCGTATTTGCATCAAGTAATCGTACCGGGCAGAGATTAGTGATAATATGTGAAAGGAACCTTATAGTAACCTGTCTTGAACATGTTATGCATCACCTGGTGGGGAAGCACGAAATAGAAATAATTTTTTTTTTATTTCTTCGTAATCTGTGAAATGAAATGAAGAATACATTATGCACCTTGTCTTCTGTTCATGTTTATTATGTTGTTGCAAACAGATGTATAAACGTGGGTGCCACTGGGGGATGTGCAGGATGGAGAGGGAGGGAACCACCTGACATTTTTGCTATGTTTTTTGTACCCTATGTTTGGCAGTCCTGCTCCTTTCACCCTCATTTTGTTTCCACTATTTTAATTGTGCGTTCTTTTCCTCCTACTCCGAATTTTATACGAACATTTTTCACAGAACTGGATTGTTTGCCTTCATCTCTTTTACCATTATTTAGTACAGCCTCTAATTTTCGTCTTCTTTTTGGGAATTGAAATAATTTATTATAAGAATGAGTAAATGTCTACAAATCGTAACGTCTTATAAAGTGTTATGTCCATTTTACGAATAAACTAAGGTAAAAAATTGTTTGCCCCCCTAGCCCACTTAATATGGGTAAGGAGCAACTGCCCTCCCCCTAAAGGAATGTATTTCCTTTTGAGTTCTAGTATGGCCGCAGCTAAAATCAGAAACTCTACGTAGGCATGCATTCTAAGTAGCATTTGTTTTTTTTAGGTATTTGTTACAGGAGAACGTTTTGTGTATTTCTAGACGAACCGAAATTATCTTGAACTCGTTTTCAGAGATGGGACAATGCATTTACACTGGGCCTGTTACCACCAGATAGCATGTATTTACCGGCGGTTGCTCTCGTACTGTTTTACCTATCAAACTTAAGTAAGTTAATTTTTAATTTACTGTTTCCGTTTGTGTACCTTTGGTAAATACGGCCCTAAAATAATCTGTCAAATAATTATAGGCTATATTATTTTAGAAATATTTTTTTCCAGGAATGGCGCGAATTTGGTTACTGTAATCTTCTTTTTGGGTGGGGGTGGGGATGATGGGTGCTTATAAGTCATGAGCTCTGCACCGTCTTGTTCTATTATATTCTAGTGTATTCTATTCTGTTCTATTCTATATATATAGAAGAATTGGTCACGCCAGGTGAATTGTCTAAGTTCTATAACAGACGAAACAGCAATGGCTGCTCCTTAAACCAATTTATGAACTTAGGGAGCATAATGTGAATTTTTGCACATTAACGAAAATGTTAGCAATGAGTTTAATGATACCGAAGCTCAGAATGTATCCTCATTGATGTTGGAAGAAATTCAAGAGACGAATGTTGGAAGGAAACACCGCTTCTTAGAATTCCGACTGCTACCAGGTTAACTGATGCATAAGCCTCAAGCAGAGGGCACAAGCTCAAGGTGAACACAAGTTTCCCATCACGATAAATATATGTAAATACATCTTCGTCACAACCGATGCCAGTCAACTGTAAACGATTTCAAAGTAAAGCTACATCGCGTCGTATTGATGGCAAACCTAGGTTATTATTTTTCACTAATTCGTTTGTAAAATTGACTCTTAATTGTGATCAGATGTTAATATCAAGTCATAAGAGATTCAATGAGTCTGGCTTCCTTGGGTCATTAGCTTTTAAAAGTCAATAGGACAACAGTTTTTGTCAAGTGCATCTTTGTTGGCCATAACGGTTTAAAACGGTTTGTGAGTAACGATTTGAGTTAAATGAGCCAATAAAAAACTACTATAGATGGTTTATCTAGTTTTATAAGATGTCACTTGACACGAAACTCTTGGGTCGAGTCTCATTGGGTAGTTTGTCAGCTTTTTACCTATTCATCTACAATCAATTTCCAAAAAAAAAATGAATGAATAATAGTCCACAGCAAACATGGATAAAATGGGTTACTTGGATGACGAAACATTTGCTTTAAAGAACTAATGAATACGTTTAGATTATCGTAAGAGCAAATCGAATAAATGAATTCTTCCCTGTATTAAAACAACTGTAAGAAAATTGCCATTGTTTCATAATCAATGACGGTGGTTTAAAATGGGTTATGATAGTCACAGAGCATTCATTTAAATGAGTAAATTATTGAATGTGGGCTACATTAAAGCTAAATATATCACGTGCGCCAGTTTATAGCCTAAAACATTTCGTTGGGTAACCAGACAACGAATTTTTAAACATTTCTGTTCGTTTAATTTCCAAGAACTAAATAGAAATTGCAGTCCAGGACCATGGTTTGAAATGGATTAAGTGTGCTTTTCTCTTAAGGAGGAAAAAGCCAAAATGTTTGTCACCTCGAAGCAAAAAATTATTAAACGTTGGCCAAAGTCATCTTTCAGAACCTAATAACAGTTAAAGAAAATGGGCATGGCGTTAAATGGCTTACTTGGGGCATTAAGAAGAAAATTCAACCACAGCTTGAGCAATTTAACTACATTTTGTTGCCTTTCAGCTGTCTGCTAGTGATTTAAAACGCTGGCAGATTAAAATAATGGATTAAAACAGCAAAAAGAAAACATTGATTTTTTTAAGGTATTTCTTTTCAAGTGTACAGTTTACCTGTGTAACGATAGAAACCTACTTGAAAGGTTACCTAAATTACTTCATTTTCATTTCCGTAGACTAAGCAATTCAAAAATTGCGCTAGAGATTCTGCTAGGAATTGGATAAACATATGGCTACATCCTAAAAATATTTGGGGAAGTTGCCAAACTAGTATTTGTTATCAACCTCTTGAAAGAGTAGTCTTCGTTAGCTACACAATGTACTACTAAAGCCAGTACGCAGAAATTCATTCTCATGAAATTTGATTTATGTTGTATTTAAATACAGTATAAGGGGAAAAAATATGATTTATTTATTATTATAGTTGTATGTTTTTATCTAACTGCTGGTTTCTGCACATAACACATAATTAATTAAATGGCAGGGTTCTTCTGGTTTGATGAAATATTAATTATTAGAATAGATTGGTATTGTTTTGAAGATTCAAAACTTATATAAAGTGAAAAACCTTTGCATATTTGAATTTAGTGGACTTAGTTATCTTAGTGGGTCTGAAAGGGCCACCGTGATATTACTTAAATGACATGAATGCAGACTTGGATTAAGATACCACACTGCAAAAGCCACAATTAATATACAAAGTGCAGGTAAACCGATGGTAAACACAAAAAACAGCCTTCCTCCCCCCCCCCCCCTCCCAGGGCTGAGTCAAAGCCAGGGCCAGCAACATTTAATTTATGATCCTGATTGTTGTTGCAGTTATTGCAAGGTACGTAAGGTTAGTTGCCTTGACCCAAAGTTCAAAGGGCAGAGGGCGAGTTTCGTCAATATGCAGGGAAGTTGAGACCAGATTGGCCCAAGTTGGCCCAAGCTTTGTCTTTTATGTTGTTTTGCCGATTATTGTAATTATAGATTTGGTATGTTGCGTCGACGCGAAATTCACCAGTCGTTGAGGGAAGTTTTGTAGGTTTACAATAAAGTAAAACATCAGCTAAGTTTCATTGTTAAACTGTACAAGGGGCACATATTTGTTTGAATTTTTTCCCCCGTGGTTTGGATTTCTTTTATTTTCTTTGAATTCTTTTTTTTTCGTTGGTTTTTTCCTTATTTGTTTTTGCCAGGTGGAGGGGGAGATTTTTCCCTGTAGATTTCCAATACTGAAGCATACAACTCTGTATCTGCAACATACGTCTGTGTGATTCCCGTCTCAACTTTTCAGGTGTATCAGAAATGTGCAACATTCATTCCCAGTGTTCCAAATCCGACCCATTTTGTGCTCAAGCATCTAATGGCACATGTTTCTGCAGACCTAAAACAAAGTACAATGCCCGCTGTCGAACTATACATCGAAAAACAGGAGCGTTACACATTAAAGGCGACAGTAATCGTAAAGATTCAATCATGGAAGTAACCCCCGAATTTGACGCAGACTTAGAAGTCGAAAGATATCACAATAATAGTAGAGATGGAGGCTATGAAGGTAAGTACGAAAGCGAAGGTATGCTTACATATTTTCCGTCCTAACCAATGGAACACGGCATGCTTCATTTTACCTGGTCATTGTTGGTTTTTTTTCGTAACAAGACAGGCAGCAAATGCTAGAGAAGAGGCAATACGGGGGTAGAAGGACAACTGCCTCCAGACAAGGCCGAACAGGACCTAAACCGCCCGTTATAAACTCTTTAGTGCACCTTTTTCTCCCTGTTAGAAATGCGATTTTTTTTCTTATGACATATGCTCTCGGTATGTACAATTATTATAAACGCAGTAGTAAAAAAAAACAGATAAGGAAGGCGACCCAGACCTTCGAAGGCCATGACAACAGAGCGCACTTAGAACACAAGCACTCGAGGAGTGAGGAGCAAGGGTTACGCAATGGAAAAAACGCAGCCGCCAAAACCACCACCCAACGCCCCAAAATCAGTAGGGAGACAGACACAAACCATACAAAACTCCAAATTTTAAAACAAAGTCAGAAACACAAAAATGAGACGTTGTATCAGATCTCATCATGGTAACCATGAAAAAAAACAAGCAATCAAATAAAAAGGCAAAAGAACAAAGACAACACCAACGAGATGTGTTAGGAAAGATCCTTCTAAAGGGATCACCAATGCCAGAACACCAATGCTCTGTAAAAGTAAAAAAGTACATGTCCTAACTTTGGTACCCATCCGTTACAGGTAATGGTAAAAAAGGGGGAAAAAACACATTTAGTGCGTCCGGAAAAAGGTGTAAAAAAGGTGGGGAACCCCAAAGAGGTTGAGCCAGTGGGGGTCACCCAGCAGCACCGAGCACGAGGCAGCAACTGCCCGGAAAATGGAGTGACTCGACAGCCAGAAACACCGCACAACACAGTTTAAACAATATCTTGATCTCCAACAAAATCATTGTATAAAATAGTAAATTCCTTTATATAGTTGGGTAGAATTTGTTCGTGGTAACCCATGCAACACCAGCAGGGATAACATGTTTCAAAAATCTAGCTCTTGAAATATTCATAAAAAGGGAGAGAACACTCTTGTAGATCATGTTTTTCCTAATAATGGTTTTTTTTCTGAAGGCTTTTCCTACTGCAGGCCTGATTTGTCAATATAAAAGAATTAAAAGGCGGATACAAATGGATGCAGACTATAAAAAACCCTCAACCCCAATGAAGACTAGAGTTGAAACTGTTGTGCGGTGACTGCAATAGGTTTCCACAGAGGATGTGTTGCTTCGGACAGTAGTGATTCGATTGCTGTACTAAATGCTTTTTGGAGTGAAGCGACCGCCTATCAAGAGACTCCAATGCAACCAAAGTTATCATATCACGTGAAAACCACAACTACAATAAAATCCTAACTTTTCAGATATGTAGAGGACTACCTAGGAATGGTTAAAAAAGAGGTTAGTAATTGGGAAATGCGTTGAGCAATAATGAGAAAAAAATGTCCCTTGTTAGGCCAATGAGAATCGCGCAGCTAAGCCATGAAAAGATTGCATTGCAAACTTTGAACAATCACTACACAAGAAGTGTTCATTAGAGAATTGAATCTAATGCAATGTAACAGTAAACACTTAAAAAAATATTGTTGAAAAATAATTTCAAATTTCAAAATCTTCGGAGATAAGTCTTACGGCACAGGGAGAGAACCCAATGGTGCGTCGTGCTCATGACAATAGCGTCATGTCAAAGATTCTTGATTTTCCGCATGGATTTCTCCTGCTAAATTGTCCCTGTCATCGTCGTGGGGCAGTTTACCCAGTTTGGGTTCGTGCTCCTAAAAACAAACAACAACAACGAATTAAAACGACAAAATGAAAAAAAAAGGAATGAAATAATTGTCTAAGTTTCTAGTCGTAGTAGATGCTTACCTTTTTTTTGGCAGCTACTGAAATGCTGGCTCGGTGTTGATTTAATTTTGGCCGTAGAGCTCATAACGACACTACTGAAGTAAAATCGAGAAATCAGTAACAAGGCAACAGTGAAACTATCGCAGTAAGAAATTTCAGCAGTAGTCTAAGTTGACATTATGAACCGTGTTGCTGGTTCAGACAGCTGCAGTTGTACCATCATAATGCGGAAATCATGTTCTAAATGTCCACTCAATGAGTTCATATTTTCTTCTGGTATATGGCTCGGATACATGTTGTTCCCAGCAGAGAATGTGAACTGAAGGGTCGCACTGTTGTCAAACAGCAAGGGTTTAATTGCACATGTAGATCCTGTGTTGCATGTGTACTAACTGGGTGCCTGTTACCACCGTGTAGGTCATTTGCGTTACCATGTCATTATAATCAATGTAATTAATGTAATCTTAATCACTTTGCTCCATTACGTCAACAAAAAATTGATGACGACATAGTTAATGTTGTTTTGTTATTATGTTAGGCCCATAAACATCGGGGTGAATGGGATTATAAAGTCGAGGTTCCCTCTCCGCACAACACACATGCTGAAAATACTCCATGGTTTTACTAAGCTGAGTGACATGAATGCAGACACTTGGTTTCAGGGCTCTGCGCCCACAGTGAAAGCCACAATTATATACGAGATGCAGACAAACTGGTGGTAAACGCAGAAAAAGGAGGCTTCCAGGACTGAGTCATAGCTAGTACCCCCTATAATGAGTTTAAAATCTTGCATGTTATTGCAGGTTAGATGAGGTCAATTGCCTTCACCCGACGTTCACCGAGCAGAGGACGAATTTCATCATTAGATTGGGAAGTGGAGACCAGATAGAAGTTTTACAACTTTACGAGGAAGTAAAACATGACGTTATTTCTACTGTCAAAACTATAAAGGGTACATTTTAAAGAATTGTTCTGTAAAATTTAACAAGTTGCTGATCTAGACTGGCATAATAAAAATGCTGGCCTAGTGCACTATTGTAGGCACTGGTCAACAGATTTCTACATGAAGTAAATAAAAGGTTGGAATAGCATCTGAAGTCAACCCCTTCGTAATGGCGGTGCCCATATGCATTTATGACGTTATATACCTCTAAGCATTTATAAAACACATGCACTCTACATTGCAGACGACGCTATGCATATATAATTATGGGAAGCTAAGAAGCTACACTACCAGGGATAAAGATACTAGTGATGTTTCTAGATTTTACTCATTAGGCAACTACCTTTTTACGGTGAGACTGTAATCGTATCACTTAATCACATCAAGCATATTTTTAACGTGGTAGAACAGCAGGGCAGAAACACGGTTATTGTTACATTGAAAAAATCTTTTCTGAATCCCATTTCATCCGGTGTACCTGCACTGTCTATGAACAAATGAGAGAATGGAGTAGATGTAACTTCTTTACATGCAGCTTGTAAGAACTGTAACCCAAGTCAAGAATTTTAATATGTGATGGTTACCATATATATTTTTTGTTTTCTTATTTATT
>JAHWFP010141543.1:2408-13557 GCA_023313725.1 Lithobius niger | reverse complement strand
CGAGGAGTTAGGTAAATAACCTTTCTAGTTGCCGTTCGGGGGGAAAAGCTTTCCTTCCTAAGGACGTTACCTTTCCGTGGAGGATATAAAGCTGTTTAGAGCCGGCTAGCTGCGTAACCCGGTCTGAACATGCGTGCGCGCAGCCCCTCTATAAAAGCATTAAAGCGAGGCAGCCAGCCATCTTTTTACCTTCACCCTGCACCAGTTCGGTCGTGCTTTTGTTCTCTGTACCGCTTCGACTTGGCCCTCTTCACCCTTCGTCCATCTTCACCTTGAACAAGTTGCCTACAGCCGAAGACCAACTTCTTTCATGGCTCAATTCACGACCACACTGAAGGACTCCTCTCCAACGATGGCTTTTCTTTCGCCTGTAAGTCATCCGCCGGTCAACTCCCGACTTCATTGTCAGCTCGTTACCGACACCTCTTCCATGCAGCACAGGTGTCAGTCTCCATTTTCATCCGATCAAGTCGTCTCCCGCCAATGATCTTCTTTACTCGTGGCCCAACCAGGACGATGGCGTTCGAGTCTCACTATGATAGGCTTCTCCTTCACCTTCAGGCCTCTGCCTGTTTTCTCGACACCATTTCTCACAGTGGCTAACGTTTGCAACTTTTCAAGACAATTGTCCTCCATTGACTGTTGTTGTTTGCAGCCTGTCGTACTTCGTTGCCCATCGTTGGCGGCCCTTCCAGACAATCTTCTTTCACTGCGTACCGCTCCTGCGCCAACTGTGGTCTGCAGTCATCAACAGCTCCTCAAATCGGTGTCCTTTACCACTTGTTGCCTTTCATTAAACTGCCTAAGCGGTCAATCGTTTTTGCCTGACCGTCGTCTGTAGATCGTTACAGCTCTTCCAGACTGTCGACCGTCGCTGTCTTTGACCTTCACTTGCTGCCTTACAGCTCCAGGACCACTGTCCTTCGCTACATGTCATCCACCGCTGACTGCTGTTGACAGCTCTGACTGATGTCAGCAACTTTTCAAGACCATCATCCTACATTGAGTGACTGCCGCTGCCTGTCTTTGGGAGCCCTTCCAGACAGTCGTCTTTGCTGCCTGTCGCCTGCAGCTCCAATGGACTGCAGTCCTTCAAGACTCGTCGTTTGCAGCCTGTCGTATTTATCCAAATGCAGTTGGCATCGCCTTCAGTCTGCCGCCTTTCGCTTCTGCATTGCAGCTCTACGGGCCAATCACTGAGCATCGCCCCTAGCTGCTTGACGTTCTTCTCTGTCTGTCGTCTGCTGAGCTTTCAGACGATCATCCTTCACCCCTATCGTCTCACCCTCTGGACTGTCGTCCTTCGCTGCGGTCCACCTATCACAACGACATGAACCGGTGTCGTCCGAATAGCCAGGGAATGAGAAAAAGAACCACCTCTGTCTTCTCTGGTGTGAGAGACAAACCTCTCTCACCCAGGGCCGGATTAATCAATTGTGATGCCCTAGGCACTGCTGTTTCATTATTCCCCCTCCCCAACTTTCATTTTTCAAAGCTTGTGATTAAATCCTCCTAAGAAACAGAAGAAGTGTGTGACGGTAGACTTTTGACACTTTAGTCCTGAAAATGTGCCAAAAACTTCAGCAAAATTTGATTTCTCGAACCAACGAACTTCGGATTGCCAAAGAGACAGATTGTAATCGGGGCAGCGTATGATCCTCAATTCATTTTTCATTGTTTTCTGGAAAACTATCGTTACCCTGTACTATTGCTAACAGGAATTGTCAAGACAATGCAAATATGCCTAGCTATATTAACGATGGTATGTGACGATTCTACTTCCTTATAGTTGATAACTTGAAGCGTATCATGAAGAGTTGGGAGTTATTTTTTTTTTGTAAGCTTCAACTTGAAACACCTAAAAATTCGTGAACTGCACAAACTCATCTGCAAGCTGCGGTGATGCCCCTAATAGTGATGCCCTGGGCATGTGCCCACTTTGCCGATTGGTTAATCCGGCCCTGCTCTCACCAAGGCGCTCCACAATGGTATCCAGTGCCGATTGCGCATGAATAACAATTAACATCGGATCATCATCCTCAAGCCACATTGCAACATCGTCAGTAAAACACACGATGTTTGCTGTAGACCGCATTTCAATGAGGATATCGTTGGTTGCCACAGCAAACAGGGTTGGACTTGGGCAGCTTCCCTCTGTCAGAGGATGCCATGGATGAACAGTGACCATTCACTCTTGTCACATATTCTTGCAAACCCAAGAGAGCAACAATAGCGTCAGCAAGCTTCTGTCCAACGCCCATATTTTGTAGTGAGGCAAGTACCCATTCAATGCGGATGGTATCGTAAGCTGCTTTTATGTCTAAGAAGACAGCGATGACCACCCTACCATGCGCCTAGGTCTCCCGGATGCCCAATAGGCACAACAATGTGAATAGATGTGCTCAGTAACAAACAAAATATTGCCTCAGTAATGCTGGCTGTTAGAGCCGAGTTGAATAGGTTCAAAGTTGGTTAAGTAACAATCACTGCATGCACGATCGTTGTTGCGGGTTTATCACGCTTGGTATCAAACCGGAATCGGACAATCAACCATAGTGACAATAAGAGTGGCGCCCTCCATTGAAAACGATATTTACTATCCTGAGAAGGTCAAACACCAGGGTTTCTAAGGGAGGGGCAGCAGGGATGTGGGGGTATTATGACAACGCGGTGGGGGAATGTGGGGGAGGGGGAGGGTGCAAGGGGGTTTGTGGTGGGGTGGGGCGCATGGGGGAAATTTTCATTTCGTGCTGCTCAGTAAAGTATTTCGCTCGCGCATGAGGGTACGCCGAGGGTCACGATCTGTATTATTGTTTCCAACTCTTCTTGCAATGAAAGATTCCCATCCCTTAGTGAGATTCGTTGTTTTTGTGAGCCGCCTCTTTGCAACAACACTGTATTCTGCCAAGTACTGAAACGAAGCGCCTATAACACTAAAACATGTTACAGCAACAACCATGAATATCATAAATTTGATAGGAGTGCACGTACCAAAGGTCCCACACGATGTGTTATCTTCATCTTAGTCATTTTTTCTGGAGGAATTTTACGTCTATAAATTTTCATATTTATAATTAATCGTATGTAGTCATGTACATGTAAAATTCAACAATAATTAATATACAATCTCATCTGTTTGGTGGCGACACACTAGCATGTGTCTAGATTAACCAGCAAACTTGGGATATTACAAAAACCTACTTCCTTTTTTTCTTATTTGATTGGACCCTGTGCTCACGATCTTCATTGTTTCCTCCTCTTCTTTGTCTCTAGCAAAAGTGTCCCTCTCATCATCTTGGGGCAGATAATCTAGTTTGGATTTTTGCTCCGTAAAAAAAACCGTAACCAGACACTTGCAATAAAAACCACCCTGTCTCTCAGTGAGCCAGTAATGATGAATTTATTCGGGCTACGGCCTGAAGCTGAACGCCCTACTACAAAAGCTTGTACGAAAAAAAAATTATGCCTCCAAGCCAAGGCCCTAATAAAAGATTCTGAGAGACGGTGCTACGGAGCAAGAATCCAAACAGGGTTATCTGCCCGCATAATTTTTTTTTGTAAACAGTTCAGTAAAATCCACTACGTAGCACCCCATGCAACCAAGCTGCGTAGAGAAAATATCCATTTATTCAGACTTACCTCACCTAATTACAACAACCACGATGACTACTAATGGGTGCTAAATAATAAAGTTTCAAGCGATGAGCGAACTTTGCTAGTCAAATTATACTTAAAAGTATTGTAACAGAAGTAAAACTTTGCTGCTTCAGACCCTGAAAGACCTGCTGAGCAACATACTAAAAGTCTAAAAAGTCGGAAAAGGTCTAACACAGCCGCCATCATGTAAAAATGGCTTCCGGTTGTTGTTTTCGCATATATCTCGTTACTCGTCGCTCCTATGACAAAATTGAATCTGAACAAAATTAAAGTACACAAAATTTCCTACAAAGCTTGTTCTATTTACTTTTTCTCTTGAGACAATGGTTTGGTTGATAATAAGCATAGAACTACTTTGTTGTTACTACATTAATGTTAAAAACAATATTGCACATAATGTTATGGTATTATCACACACAATGCTGTTTTGGACATCTTTAGCTGGATGTTCGTTCTCATTTGATGGAAAGGAAATTTGTTTTACAGATTGGTTCATTCAGTAAGTTATTGATGTATTTGGTCAGTCAATTTACTTGTATGCCCTGAAGTAATAGAAATAAACTTTGACCCAGAAAGACATGCTGAACAACATACGAAACGTCTAGAAAAAATTGAAGTGGCGGAAGAGGTTTAAGATGGCCACCATCTGAAGGGGGAGGAGGGGATGATTTTACCCCCCAAAAAACTGGTTTTTGGCTGTAACTCCATAACCGTAAACAAATCAAAAGCATAATGTTCAAAAGCATAATGTGAAACAAAAACGTTTAGGACACAATTCTTTACAGGAAATGTGATACATCTTTTACGTAAAAGCAACCTTGAACCCGAAATTTGTAGTTATTCGAGCGAACGCTCCTTTTTTCAATTGGTTGTTGTAGTCATTTTCGTGTTTGGGTTCAAAGTCCTCTTGAGGGCCCTCTAATAGCCCTAAATGGACATGCTTAGGATTTTCTGAAAGGTGGGGGATCTATTCTTTCCTTCAATCTTAACAGAAATTGTTTAAATTAGATAGGGGCCGTCCTACGCCCATTTAAAGGTGAAGAGGTAATGGGTTAGCAGCAAAAGCATATGTTGATCTTTGAATACAAATTACTCCTGCGAGATCTCTAATAGCCCGAAATGGACATGCTTAGGATTTTCTGAAAGGTGGAGATCTATTCTTTCTATCGATCCTAACCAAACTTGTTTAGTCTAGATAGGGACTGTCCTGCGCCCATCCTTTCGTTTGTATTCAGTCACTTCCCTTTTTTTAACCTAACGTAACAATACTCTTTTCAGATAAACGCCTGTTATGTGTAGGTTATTACGGATTTCTGAGTACTGAGATTAACAATGTCGAGGCCCTGCAGGGGCTGAACCATTGTTCAGCTCACATGATTCCTCGGGTAATAACCTATTTATCACCCAGTCACGTAACAATTGAAAAGCACATTCACTGTCATTGTTATTGCAACATCTTTTTTGTTCGCTGAAGGGGAAAATCGGCATTAGGATTCGTTTTTTGTGCAAACATTAATATAATGTTGCATGAACAGTCACATTGTCAAGTTTTCTGAGCAAAAGAACGTCAGCACGATTCGTTCTTGTTATGCTCGTGTTGGCCCTTTGTCGATCTCAGTACTCCAGGCCTGGTATGTAAGTCCCAGTACTCATGAAGGTATCAAGCTTGTTGCATTGTTACAAGCATTGTTGTATAGTACTGATATCGTCTAAACTGGGTGATAAATACGCATATGACCGAACTATCAATTTCAGCATAATAGAGAAAGACATATATATATATATATATTGTTTCATACCAACAAAACCATTGTTCCAAAAGAAAAAGTAAATGGAACAATATTTAAAAAATATTTTATGTACTTAGTTTTGTTCAGAACTAATTTTGTCGTAGGAGGGATAAGTAACGAGATAAGTGCGAAAAGCAACAACCAGAAGCCATTTTTTTTCACACGGTGCCGGCCATTTTTCCAAGATGTTCCGCCACTTAGATTTTTCTAAACTTTTAGTGTGTTGTTCAGCAGGTGTTTCTCTAAGTCAGACACAGCACAGTTTACTTTTATTACAAATTGTTCCGGGTTTTGCCATTTTTTCACACGATGGTGGCAATTTTTCCAAGATGGTGGCAATTTTAGACTCTTTCCGCCACTTAAGATTTTTTAGACTTTTAGCATGTTGTTCAGCAGGTCTTTCTAAGTCAGAAACAGCAAAGTTTACTTTTATTACAATTAGTTCCGGGTTTTGCTATTTTTCCAACCTGGCGACGATTTTAGACTTCTTCAGCCACTTAGATTTTCCTAGACTTTTAGTATGTTGTTCAGCAGATCTTTGTGTGAGTCAGAAACAGCAAAGTTTACTACTATTACAATTAGTTATAGGTTTCGTCGTTTTTTTACACGGATTGATCTGAAATGTTTGCGAAAAAAAAAGTTGCCTGGAGCCATGCTTATATACTAAGTTACGCTACGTGAAGGTGCGCAGCCCACAAGGCTCCACGCCCTCACAGCTATATTATAACCTAAGTCCTAATCGCCATCTTCTTACATTATAACTGAGCAAAAATCATTAGAGCTCGTATCCCCATACTCACAGCCCTGAAGGTACACGAATAAAAACGGATTAGAGTACACTCGAACGCAACGAACTATTAATTTATGTTCATTTTGTGTATGCATTTTTATCTTTCTATTTTGTAGTGTTTTGCTGTTTATGGCGTCTATTTTGTGTGTGTTTGTGGGTCTGCGAATTGGAGTACAAATTATAGTTCGTTGCGTTCGAGTGAACTGTAATCCGTTTTTTATTCATGTACCTTCAGGGCTGTGAGTATGGGGATACGAGCTCTAATGTTTTTTTTTCTAAATGGCGCAGCCGTTTTTTGCTCAGTTAATTTGTTGGCTTTTTTCGCTTCCATTTTATATGTGTCCACTGTCCACCGATTTTTGTTTTCGAAAAAAACGGAACATTAGAAATGGATACTTATGTTTAGGTTCCGCTGAAGGTTTGTCCCATGATTATTATTTGATGGCAACACATTCGCATATTTCTGGATTTAGCATGCTTCATCTCGATGAGTAGTTGATTCTGGATTGTTTCAGTATCGTGGCAACAATCGCGGAAACAATTCAACTGGCTTCCCGAAGCCCACATTGAAAAAGTAAATAAGTCACTCAGTCATGTCGGCCGCCCACTCAAAATTTGAGACTTCCCACCCTACGGTTTAAAACTTGAAGATTTAATGAAAAATCGAGACCATTTAATTTTGGTTCTCCACAACGAGCTAGCTAACTCAAACAACGACGATGTTATTGTGCGCCTCGCCTACTGTTACCCTACTGTTACATGTTATAGCATTGCAACATTTTGACATTGTTAGCTGCCTCCGCCTCCTCCTCCTTTCCAATTTTCTGAAATTCTCGTGCGCAAATGAACTCTAATAAGCACTGCCTGCCGGCAGTGCTAATCTAGGCAAATTAGGCAATAATCATCACAACAAACATCACACCAGTTCAATTGTCGAGGTTGTAAACCATTGTAGCGCGGCGCCATAGCACAGTTGGGCACATTTCAGCTACTTGGGGGAAAATAATAATGCGGTACAATAGCTTAAATTGTGTTGAAATCGAGAGCAATGACCCACCTGACAAAAATTAACTCGTGTAGAATGCCAGCTAAGCTGCTTTCCATGCAAAATCTGACCCTCGTTGTAAATGTGTTAACTAGCTAGCTAGCTAGCTAGATAGCTAGCTAATTCGCTCATCCCCATGTTAAATCCCATAGGGTGATTATTCATCGATACCGAGATAACGGGGAGGCTTCCAGCTATGAAATTGGACGAATGGGTGCAGTACAATACCAACTGCATACCTTTTATGGTTTGGAGCCTGGGGGCGTGGGAGGGCGCGTAAGTACGAAAATATTGTTATAACCATTGTTAGTATTGTTGGCATCGTCTCTCATTGGACAGCCAAAGTTCGGACAATGAGAACGTGTGTACTGACGTACGCGCCTAGCCACACAGTAGTGCATCACGATAAATCTAAACAACGTTGCAAAGAAATTGTATTCACGTCCAATTCACGAAAAATAAACCAACTGTAAAAACAAAGCCAAAAACTGGTAAAGAGGCCACTAAGTTGGTTCTGCCCTTCAAAGGAGTGATATCAATAGTGGTCGACCGAAACCAATTTTTTCACTTTCGGACAAAACCGAAACCACTGCCGAAACCGGTGATTAGGTTTCGGCCGAAACCGAAATCACTACCGAAACTGGCAATTCGGTTTCGGCCGAAACCGAAACCACTACCGAAATCGATCAATAAGTTTCGGTTCGAAACACTACCGGAACCGGAACCAAAACCTGAAAAGTATCAATTTTCATAATTTCACAAAAAAGCAGGAATAAAATCATAAAATCATGAATGTGTGGCCTCCCACCAGCCCCTCCCCCTACCCCTCCAACAAAAATAATGCTTCAGAATTTTAAAAAAGAATTGTCAGTCTTGCTACAAGACTTCAGGACTTTCGTTTGTATTTTTTTTCGTCACTACTCATTTGTTATTTTAAGAATAGTCTTATTTTTTTCGTGTCAGTCCAGGGCTTTGCTTGAAAAATAAAAAAAGACAAATGCAAGCATAAATGCCCTCCAGTGCAACGAAGCCATTTAAATATTTTGAATTTGGATTTTTTAAAAAATTGTATTTATTATTGATGGGGATGGCTATTGGCTAATGCAAGCAGGATCTGCAATGGTGCCCCCAGGATATCGACACCACTAAGCTATAGCCTAGTAGTCTGTACGGAAACTGGATACTCCCATAAGGTAGAAGTGAAGCCGAAGCATAGGATTCAGCCGAAACCGAAACCGTAACCGAAACCAGTTCGTTGGTTTCGGCCGAACCAAAACTGAGCTGTTAACTTCATGGCTGAAAACAGAACCGAAACCGAAAACTTGCTGGTGCCGAAACCAAAACCGAAACCGAAATTCGGTCGACCTCTAGATATCAACACACCAAAACTAACTAAATATTGTAATACAACGTACAAAAAAATTAAAACCAAACCAAAAACCCATAAAGAGATGACTAAGTTGAGAATGGTTCGGCCTATAGGCAAAAGGTAGTAGCAAATTGTTGAAAACCGATTTCTTGTTGACGTGGCACCTTATAGTACACATGTGTACAGTAGTGGAGTTGAGCCAATACACAATTTAAAAATAAAGGAGTGATATCATATCAAAAACCAAAACTGATAAAAGGGGCCGCCAAGTTCAGAATGGTTCGGCCCTTCAAAGGAGTGATATCAACACACCAAAACATTCGCCAACTTAATCGCACCGAATAATACTTCGGACGTTAAATGAAAACTTGAACATTGCTACCGAAAGTTGCAAAGATCTAGTTTTCATTCAACTTTCGAATTATTAAGCGGTGCGATTAATTTGGTGAATGTTTTGGTGTGTTGATACCACTCCTTTGAAGGGCCGAACCATTCGGAACTTGGCGGCCCCTTTTACCAGTTTTGGTTTTTGTGGTGCCCGTGTGTGGGGCAGTGCTTCTGTTAGCTCCACTATTTAATTGGGAAGGTGGAGGATATACAAATTATCCTTCTAACCAGACACCGTGGTAACATCAGCGGCCAGTCTTAAATAACGTCATGCACAGTTATTTTTCACACGTTACGCATCGTAAAGCCACAGCGAAAGACTGGGAGGAGGAGGGGGGGGGGGAGTGAGCTGTTACCATTACGCATACGATTACGCATGAACTGAACCTAAAAGAGAATTTTTTGGGGGTTGTTTGGAATGGAGACCATACAATTCGGCCAAAACCTCGCAAAAGGGGGAGGGGCAGTATTAATTCAAATAACCATCCAAATTCAACTATGTGTAGCAAAGAGGAGGAAGGGAGGGAGGGAAACGGAGAGGAGAGGATTGGCAGAAAGGGGGAGTATTACACGAAAAATTGACTTGCAATGAACGATCAGGCAGCACCGAGCAAATACTGAGAAACAGCCACGGGCCAAACAAATTCCCGGGCGAAGCCGGGTACAACTTAAAGTAATACACATAATAGCCATAGTTGACACTGAGTCATCAGTCAAATCCCGCACACCACCATAAGGTCTCGTTACGCAACGACAGTTTTCTCGCTCACTTAGCTTTTTAGACAGGCGACTTTTCCCAGAAAAGACGCTCTAAAATGAGTTCAATGGCAAATATTGAGACATTTTGGCACCGGGCTATTTTAACCTAATTTGAGCCTGCTGAATCCGAATCTGCCCGGTGCGAATTCGAATTTCTCCTCCTAAGCCCGGAATTCAAGATGGCGACCAAAAAAATAGTCTTTTGCTTCTAGCGCCTAAACCGTTCATCCGATCGAAAATAAACCGGTTACCAATTATGTTTAGAATAAAATTTCCTTCAGAAAAGGTTTATTCATATTCTTCGTAAAATTAACCGTTCTGACCGAAATTTGTCATTTAAGTTCTATTAAGCCGTTTATGCATGTTATAAATACTACAGCGCATATGTGTATTATAATTCCTGACTTTAAACAACTGGAATGTTAGTTCTAATTAAGATCCATTACCATAATTAGGGTTAAATGAAAGGTGAAGCTGTATATTTTCAAACAAGGGTAATTAAAACGATTTATTTTAATTAGAAACTGAGCTACGGCAGTTTATCTACGTTGTAGCGCTCTGAATTGTGCGTCATTTTAAGGTAAATTCTATCTTTAAACTGCTGCAGTAGCGGTTCTAATTCAGATAAATGGATGTGCTTAGGCTTATATGAACGATGAAGATATGTATTTTCCAACAAGGGTAATTAAAATAATTTATTTTGATTAGGAGTTGAGCTATGGCAGTTTATGTGGTAGCGCTTTGAATATTCCGTCATTTTACGACAAGTTCTGTTTTTAAACTGCTACAGTAGCGGTTCTAATTCAGATAACTGGATGTGATTAGGCTTAAATAAAACATGAAGATGCATACTTTCCAACAAGGGTAATGAAAATAATTTATTTTAATTAGGAGCTAAGCTATGCTAGTTTATCTGCATTGTAGCCCTTTAATTTCTGTGTCATTTTATGATAAGTTCCATCTTTAAATTGCCACAGTAGTCGTTCTAAATTATATAAATGGATGTAATTAGGCTTAAATGAAATATGAAGATGTATATTTTCCAACAAGGGTAATTAAAACGATTTATTTTAATTAGGAGCAGAGCTACGACAGTTTATCTACATTGTAGCACCTGGATTTTTGCGTCATTTTACGGCAAGTATTATCTTTAAACTGCTGTAGTAGCAGTTCTAATTCAGATAAATGGATGTGATTATATAGGATTATATGAAAGCTGAAGATATGTATTTTTCAACAAGGGTAATTACAACGTTTTATCTGAGTTATACCGGCTGCTGTAGCAGTTTAAAGATAGAACTTGTGATAAACTGACACAAAATGCATATCACTATACTGTGGAAAAATTGTCG
>JAHWFP010141520.1:0-12416 GCA_023313725.1 Lithobius niger | reverse complement strand
AATGTGGCACCTTCCGGCGGTTCGGTCCGCATCAGCGGAGCCGACGCCCGATCCTACCATCACCTGTGTTTGCTATTCCCCTCGGATCGACACATAGTCCATCATCCAGGTTTTCTCAACCTGCAGGCCTCCGTTTGCCTGTCCCCTTCCCGACCTTCCAAAGACAATTTTGCGATCCGGTTCATAACTGTTCTACGAGTTTCACCGATCCGTTGCCTTCGTCAACATTGTGCTGCACAGAATCCATCTCTCCCTTCTCAGACAACGTTGCTTCTCCTCGCAACTTTCTTGTCTCTTAGTCCGTCCTCACCCCGATGTATCGTTCCTGATCCTCCTGTGCGTATACGAGGGATCACACCTTTAGTCGGACACCCTGATCCTGTAGACCCTCGGCCTTTGCAAGTTTCGGCGACATTGTCTTCCTTCCGATCCTGCACAAGAGACTTGTCTCCTGAATTCTGCGATCCCTCCTCCTTGCAGTCACTGTTCTTCAGCAGCGAGTGGTCCTCCGACCCTCAAGATCCTTCCTCACGTATGCCACAAACTAGGTCCCCTACACGCAGACGCCTTTCTCTTTCTAACGACAGCCCAGAATGCAGGACAACGGCTGGCTAGTGGGAGCCATTCCCACGCCCTTGACTTTGTTTGGATGGCTCCGCGCAGCTGTCTACAGACCAAGCGTGCTGTCCGGTGTGCTTCTCTGTGTTTCACCCGGTCCCGTTCGTGTGGTTTGTTCCATTTCGTCACCATCAAACTTTGTCTTACTTCCATCACCATGGTCAACGTTGGGCATTAAGCCGCTCCACCATCTGGCTCCGACTTCACATTCGACCCTTCGATCCTCTTGTTCGACTAGTCATCTTACTGACTTCACGTGCCTAGTTGACGATTCCCTTGGTTGGCATTCCCACACTCTAGTCCGACACGATGATGTTTTCTTCGATCTTGTTACCAGCAACTACCTTCAACAAGTACAAGCAGTCCGATCCTCCGTCTCGACCACAGCTTTCAAGGCTACAGCTAGTTAACCAACGTCAACTGCGCCATGGTAATCCATGTGGCTTCCACGATCCATCACTAGAGCCTCCTCACGCCAGCAATCCATCTCCGCTTTTTTTTCTCTAGATAAGATATAGTTACAGCCAGTTTCATGCACAAATAAAACCACACTACGTTTCAGGAGGACAACCTCCCGTCTTCAGGTAAAAATAAAACACTAAAACATTTTAAAAATTCATGGCAGTATATTTTTTAAATGTTTTAAAATATTTTAGTGTTTTATTTTTACCTGAAGACGGGAGGTTGTCCTCCCGAAACGTAGTGTGGTTTTATTTGTGCACGAAACTGGCTGTAACTATATCTTATCTGCAAAAAGTGCTGAAACTTCTCAATTCTTTTTCTCTAGGACTGGTCTTAGATTCGTTCCTTCGCCACCAGCAGGCGCCCGCGGTCACGGCGCTAGTTTTGAACTGCAACAGTTTTTACCTGTCTTCATTGTGCCCCAACGATGTCTTCCGACTCCTCGACTGAAGCCTCTGTCCCACCCAGGATCGCAAACGTTCCTTATCCTTCCCCTTGTGTGTGTTTAGGATTTGCCACCGGCAACAGGGAACACTTCGATACGCGTCCCTGTTGCCAGCATCACCACAAATGCAATGGATTGGATCTGCTTTGCCGTGTCTGTATTTCTATCTCTTCAAAGGACTGGGCTGAAATCCGACGGCACCAACGCAGTTCGCATAGGCAAGCGGATCGTCTGAAGCTTCTTCTTGGTCCACAAGGCTCTCTAGACAAAGTCTTTGTGTCTCCTACCTCATCAAAGCCGAAGTCGACTAAACCTCGATCACGCACATCGACACCAACCGACTGTTCTCTCTCAAATGTGTCTCCCACAGTTCTTGTTGCAATTCCCGGGACCTTCTGGTATTCGGCCAACTTTGCCGTTCTAATCCAGGATGAAAATAAAGAATGTGCGTCATCCTTAGGCTCCTCCTCGTTTTCGCTGTGTGCCTTTACCAAAAATACGCCGTTCTTTGCCCACACCTCCAGTGTCACGATCCGTGTCTTCGACAACTACTTCGTCAACATCTACAAGTGCATCCACATCACAGTTGCTTCTTTCTGCAACTCCGACCGGTAGGGGTGTGCGAGCTCAATAATTTCACTTCGAGTCGATTTGAGTCGAGTACCTGGCCAATGATTCGAGTCTCGAGTCGAGTTCGAGTTTTTCCAAAACTTTTAATTCAAGCTCTTTGTTAACTGCCAAGCTACAATATAAAATTGTAGGCTACTCTTCAACTAAGTTCAATGTTTACTGCCAAGTTACAATATAAAATTGTACCAGTGCTTGCTACAGAACATGCATTGAAATATCCGGTCAACCCTCTCTAAGTTTCAATCGTAGGCTGAAAGTATACATTAAAAACTAATCAACTGTTTAACACGTAAGAATGTAAGATGATTTTTTTAATTGGTTAGTTTTATTGATACAATGGTATGCTTCATATGACAAACTCGATATACTCGTAACATTCGAGCTATCATAAGAAGGGTCGAGTCGAGCTTGAGCCCAAGTCGGAGCTCGACTGGACTCGAGTTTTTCGAGTTTTGTACACCCCTACCGACCGGGTTCGGTAACGTTCCTATCTTCGGTAACCACCGTTCACGCCGGCCTCCACAATTCATGCAGCGCTTATTAGGGGATTGGACCTTTCAGCCAGAGATCTTGGAGAATCTCAACTTCAACATTCGTTTTGCTTTGTCATGGTCAAACACGCAACAACACGCATATTCAAACTGTCCTATCCTGTGCTACGGACCAGAATTTGGACCTGCAATCTCAAATCATTACTACCTCGGACACTCTTGATGCTCTTCAATCCCGTTACCGGCGTCTCAGAATGAACTATCGCCTTCGGCGTCATCGGCTTCCATGGGTTTCCCCACTTTTGATGACTCCACCATGGCGCCTTTATTACTGTAGTCGCTCTTGGGCAAGGCGTCTTCATTGGCCATCAGTCCCGATCCCGCTCATCGCGTGATCCGTCTGCTCAATCCGACTCCCCGGCCGTGACAGTTGTATGATCCATCCACAAGTCTGCACCTTCTCTCGACCATATGACGATCCCTCTGCAACGGCGGTTCAGTATTTCACACAACCACAACACCTGGCATTCTTTCACAAATCCTTGCGTCATGCCCCCGCACCGGTGCCGCTACCCCTATGTTCTTCCGATGCTCCAACTCCACCGATCCTGTGTCTCTTCCAGGCATCCTGACAGTCAACTCACTGGTGGTACCTTAGTTTCGGGCGACCCTTCGGCTGTCCCAAGTGCTCCAGTTGCTTCTTTAACCGTTGTCACGGCTTCTTCCAAGTTCGGCCCTTCCTGTGGGGTCCTCTCTGCTTCTCCGACCGATAGGGACATTGCACCTCCGACTTTACCTACGCAAGCACGATTTCCTGCAAGCCGGTTCGATCCTGTGCATCCGTCCATCACACCACTTGTTGCGATTTGCTCCAAACTTTCAGCTGATCATGATTCCACCAGCGATTCATGTCCTCTTGAACAAGCCTGGACTCGTGCTGCAGACTCTCCATCCGGCCAGACTTTATCCTTTTACTCGGTCTGGCAGTTTGATGACGCCCCATAACTTTTGTGCCAGTGTTCCCTGGGATCGTCCCCGAAACCTCCACCAGGTCTCTTCCCTGCTCTCCATGCCGCCGTCGCGCCAAGGGAGTGGCATTAGGATTTCGCATCTTTCCACAATAAATCACTACAACTTTCAACGACTTTCTTCCGGCCGCGAGGTGTTCCGTTTTCTTTCCCGGTGCTATCCTCGGGTTCGAGCACACTACCCCTCGCAACTGAACCGAACTCATTTACCGGTCCCTGGGACCGTCTTTTCCTCACCTAAGACCCTTGGAGTACAACTTCACTCCACCACACCAACGGACAGCACACTGAGTACGGGTCCATCTGCAATCTTTCCCGGCTGTGACATATGACAGACCAATTCTGTCAACATGTGCTTTTCCGACTGTTCATCTACGATGTGCATCAACATATTCCCTCTTGTGATCTGGTCTGCGATCCTTTCTCCAAGGAGACCACCATGTTCCTCTGTTTTGCCTGCGTTCCTGTTCCGTTCACCAGCCTACTGCCGTCCCTTATCGATGCTGCATCAGTCTCACGTGTCGCCTCTTGTGTTGGCCTCCATAACACCTGTGAGGGCGTGGATGATGATCCAGCGGATCGGCATGGGGTCGGAGACTATGCAAGATACGCTCGTGTGACTCTGTCACGGCTGACGCCATTCGCGATCAGCCCGTTCCTGTTGTCGCTGTTTTGTGCCATTCTCCCGCTGACTCGCATCAAGCCAGGATTCGCCAACTAGTCTTACAGTCGCCCATACTGTGTCAGGACATCGATCCCGTTCCGGTCATCCAAGCACCGATGGATTCAAGACTGCTTCCCCTCAAAGGTAGGATTGGCATTTTTCTGTTATTTGCACTTCTGCCTTCCCCTAGTGTTGAACCGAATTCTCGATCCCTGGCATCGGATGTCAATATTGCTAGCCCATGGGGCTGCGGATCTGGGTCCATGGGATCGTGTTATTCCTGTGCTCCGCTCAGATTCAACTCTGTTGGTGCAGCCAACTCGTGAGCTGGGTACTTCGAATCTAGCCCGCCTCCTAGGGTGACGAAGTCTGCTATAAATAAAAGGTAATGATATTTTCGTGGCAATAAAAACACTAAAATACCAGGGGCACCTGGTCGATTTTAGTTTTTATAGCCGACGAAAATATAAATTACCTTATTTACACTAGCAGTTTCCCCTTTGAGCTATTGTATCCCCTAGAAGTTGAAGTTGCCTTCCCTGCCTGGCTCGCACTTCACCGCGCATGCGTCGGGTATGGCCATATAAACCCCCGCGCAGCTGTGGTCACCATCATTTCTCCTAGGGCGCTCGCCACGTGCGGTCGCTCCTGAGCTATCCCCGATCCGCCACTGCTTACCTTCCGTCTGCGGTGGTTGCCGCCCTATCCGCTTCTTCCTACATCCCTGCAGCAGAACACGGGGGGTGGGGGGGGGGGGGGCTCCTCGTCTGTACCACTATCCGCCGCACGGGACGAGGGATCGCTGATCCCCGTTTCCCAGACCGTCATTCTTGCTCCTGCTGCGACCTCTTGGCCATTGAGCCTATCCGGTCCCCTGCTGGGTCAGCTGCGGAGCCTTTCTACGACCATCCTGCTTGTGTCACCTGCTCTTCTTTGGCCCAATTATCCGTTACCTACTACCGTCCTCCGCCTTTCGACCGCCATGGATTCCATCCGTCATCACTCTGCACCCACCATGAGCAGGCCGCTCCCCTCACGGACACTTCCACCTTTTCTTCTCTAGCCACCACACTGTTCACTTCGTTGGAACACTGTGCTTACCATCCACTTATAGCACTAGCTTCAGCAACGTCCGCCCTCCGCTTCGTGATGCCGCGAGCAAAGGGGACTCAAGGGATATCCTTCCCCCCTTCCTCGCCATCCGGCCTCGCCGGTCCCGGCTGCTTGCCTGGGCCCTCCGCCCTCCGCAAGCTACCATCCCTCTGAACGACTGTTCCTTGTTTTTCGCCGACGACCTCGCGTCTGCGTTGCGTATCTCTGTTCAGCCCAGCACCGATCCTCGTCCCCAGTCCCCCTACCCGGGGGCTGCCTATGCGCAGCATTCCTTGGGATGGGCTGCCTCATTGCCTTCTATCGGCTTTCACCCAAAAAAAAAAAAACATCTGCGTCCTCACTGCCTGCGCATCCTGCTGCGCATCCTACTGCGCAGCCCTCTTTCCGATATATATTCTAACGATACAGTCCGCTCGTCTTTCCTCGACTTTCGTCCTATGCAGCTGTGCTATACGCTGCTCCTCAACTGATCCAATCCTTGTGCCCGTCCTCCACCATACCTCCATCCTCTTCACGGATCCACCGGTCCTTAGGACCAGCTACTTTCACTATTCACTCCCGGTTGACGCTTCGCTCCCGGTTTCCTCTGCTCCACCCTTAGGAGCGGATAGACAGAGAACCGATCCATCCTCAGACTAGGATGCTTCTATTTTCACAGGTATTCCACCGCCAGTTGGACGTTTTCCCATCCGTCACTCCTTTCCATCTTCTTCTCGTCCTTCTTCTCGTCATCCTCGTCCTCTCTACATTCCACCCTCATCCGCTTCTGCAGGATGTCATCCAAGATTCTACAGGTGGAGGTTCCGCTCCCGGCCATACCTTCTACAGTCCTTGGATCCGTAGGCCGGAGGGCCACTCCGTCCTCCCCTAGGATCAGGATAATTTTTCCTGCCACGGTGACACATCGTCGGTCCGGACGCATCCCTACTCACCGATCCTCTGCTGTTCGACAACCACTCAATCCGCCATCCGCTATCTTCCCGGCGTTAATACCCTCATTTCCTTCTGAACCAACCAGGGGCACTTTCGTAGGGTCCGATCCGCCTCGGTTTGTATCCCATACATCTCGCGGGCACCATCCTCTTGTCATTCATACTCTTCGTCAGCTAGTCCTTCGATTCTCGGACGTATGCTCCGCCATCCGCCTCTGTCCTTACCATCACCAGCCTTCGCTGTTCCTCTTGGATCATCGGCCAGCCTTCACCTACCTTTCATCCACCTAAGCTTCGATTACTAAGCAATGACGATCCTCCAGCTCTCCTGCGGACGGTGATCTCCATCCATTTATCTCCATGTCCCAGCCCAGTCTTCCGCATCCTACCGCCACGGGTCCATCTTTCTCAATCCTCCATACGACGCTTCGGACGGCCGCCAGCCTTACCTTCGGTGTTACGCCATCCGTGGCAACCACCCACATTGTCGGTCCCTTTCCCGGGCCTTACTACCGTCTTCCCATCCGCCGATCAACGCGGGGTCTTCCGCAAGTTCGGGAGATGGTTCACGTCCTCAATATCCCATCATCCTTCGGATGATCTGGCACCACCAGATTCTTCCCCTCCGGTGCCGATTCTTCCATCACCTATTGTTTCTATTCCGTTAGGGACCACACGTCCCCTCTCACCTGCTTTCCATTCCCCTGATGACCTCCGGATCCCGGCCCCGTTTCCGTCCTTCCTGCGTTCCGACTCTTGGATAGACGTACCTTCCATTTCACCCTCTCCTCTTCATGCTGTGAATCTCGCCTGTGACGAGTTCTTTGATGTGGTCGCTTCTAATGCCATCCTCCGACCGGCCTCTCCAGACTTTTTGTCCTTATCTCCACGTCCGCGGCCGGTCCTCCGCCTTCATCCGGTCTGCATTCCAGGAATGCGACGACTGCCGCCCCGAACTTCGGCTCCCGCTTCCTCTATCATCCTTACCGGACCTACTGTTCCCGCCAATCCGCTGGATCTTCCGTGCTGCACCGACGACATCTCGCCTCCTCCTTCGCCGTCACCTTTACAACAGCAAAAAAGGGAGGGGCAGAATGCCGACAACTAGCATATAAGCGGATGGGACGTTAACGGACCTCCCACTCCTTCGTCAATCCGTCGCTGCAGCGGATGCCCTCCAGGCGGAGAATTCCCTACTTCGCGCAACAAATGAGGCCTTGACAAACGAACTGGAGGTTATAAATCAGAAGTACCGCTTCCAGCATATTAATTACTCCTTCCTCAAAGCGCACTATAACTGGGTTTCACCAATACCTTCTTCGCCACCGCGCTCGCTGACCCGACGCCTCCGCTCTGCACCTTCCACACTCGGGACACCTCCTTCTCTGTGATCATCCGCCCGTGGAACCCCCAACGCCATCTCCGACTTCTCTTCACCAGGCGGCCCCGTCCCTCCTACCATCACCCCTCCTGGACCCATCCGCCACGGCACTGTCCGTCCTTCCTGTTCCGGTGGAACCTGTGACCACCCGAACCGACGCCCTTCCGACCAATGACCCTTTCATATGCGTCCTTATCCGTGCCCTCCGTGTCAGCTATACCCTTGCCTCCATCTACTATACTGTACGCACATCTGAGGATATCCTTCCCGAACCGCACCGGCCATGCCATCCCTCTCACGTTACTCTGTATGGCAATTCAATGAAGCTCCTGAATTTTTCCCTGTTTTCTATGGCATCCAACGCAACACCTAATCGTCTGATGACAACGTGCCATGCTCCCCTTGTCGCTCCAAGGCGACGGGAATTGCCTTTGATTTCCGATCAACTCCGGACTCTTGCCTTACTCTATCCTCGAAATTTCACCATCCTCCTATCCGGCCTCCGGCGAGACGCCCACTCATGCTTGTGCTACCTTTCATGTGTATCCGCCTCGCCCGGACCTTAGTTTTAAATCCGGGATGCTCTTTACCCTTTTGTACGTCACCAGAACAGTCAACTATTACCTATCATGTTCAACTTTTCTTCTACTCCGTGCTATCCCTGCTTCGCCTGGATCCGCAGTATCCTACGTATCCGTCTTGTACTCCATCCGACGTTTGACGATTCTGACTCTTCATGGCAAACAACGCCTTTCCACTGATCCCAAGTCCGGACGGCCCACCCACGCGTTTCCAGTTCCTGCCATCATTTTACATCGTCTCTCCTGTGCTACCTCAACCATACAACCACCGGTCTATCCTGCGTTCAAGCTTCTACCAAGCCATCCGCTCTTCAACTTCCCACAAGGTAAGAGGGTTCATTTCTTTCGCACGCATTTGATCTTGTATCCTTGTCCCCACATGTTAGACCTCTGGATGTGATGAAGTTTACCACCAAAAAAAAAATAATAATAATAATAACACCCCTATCCGCACCCCGATCTCACTCAGATGCGGACACACAGTGATTGTTATCATCCGCCTCCTCCATCCGCAGACGGTCATCCTCCGTCCATGAGTGAAAGTAATCGGGATAGCAGATTGGTCTACATACCGGCACCTCGTGCCTGGATCAGTCAACTCGCACCGTGGGAAACTCAGACTGGGGCAACGCCGGGCTCCTTCCGACACGAACCTAGCCCTCCTCCAGGTGACAAAATCTGCTAGTGTAAATAAGGTAATGTATATTTTCGTCGGCTATAAAAAGACTAAAATTGCAGGGCCTACACCTGCTTAATTTTAGTTTTTTTTGCCTAACCGAAAATATATATTACCTTGATTCCCGCCCAAGCCTCCCCACCATGAGCTAGGTTCTGGGAGAAATAATGGTGACCACAGCTGCGCCGGGGTTTATATGGTTATACCCGACGCATGCGCAGTAAAGTGCGAGCCAGGCAGGGAAGGCAACAGGGGATACAATAGCTCAAAGGGGAAACTGCTAGTGTAAATAAGGTAATGTATATTTTCGGTTAGGCAATAAAAACTAAAATTAAGCAGATGCAGGCCCTGCAATTTTAGTCTTTTTGTTTGCCTATACGAAAATATACATTACCTTTTTATCCGCCCAAGGTTCCCCACGACGTCTAGGTTCATTGGGGTGAAGAAAGATGATGCACTCCGGCCCGATCCGGTTATAGATGACCGAGCTACTCCCGGTCCTGCGCAGTGCGTTACAAGCATGGCAGGGAAGCCGAATTTTCAAGCAAGCTAGAGTTAGTAGAGCTCCATGGGGGGAAAACTGCTATAAATAAAAGGTAACCCAGCTAAAAACATTCTGTAGAAAAACTGCAGAAAATTTAAGGGTCTGCAGAAAAACTGCAGAATTCTGCAGAATTTCTGCAGTCTGTTGTTCAGTGTTAGCAAAGTGAAGATAAAATCTGTAGAATTTCTGCAGTTTGCTGTTCACTTTCAGCAATCGAAGTTAAAATCTGTAGATTTTCTGGAGTTTGTTGTTCACTCTCAGCAATTGAAGATAAAATCTACAGATTTTCTGCAGTTTCTTCTTCACCTCTCAGCAAGTGAAGATAAAATCTGCAGACTTTCTGCAGTTTGTTGTTCACTTTCAACAAGTGAAGAAAAATCTGCAGATTATCTGCAGTTCACCCTCAGCAAGCAAAGACAAAATCTGCAGATTTTCTGCAGTTTGTTGTTCACTCACAGCAAGTGAATATAAAATCTGCAGAATTTCTGCAGTTATTGTTCATTCTCAGAAAGCTGAAGGTAAAATCTGCAAATATTCTGCAGATGTTGTTCACGCTCAGCAATCCGAATATAAAATCTGGAGAATTTTTGCAGTCTGTTGTCACTCTCAGCTAGGTGAAAATAAAATCTGAAGAATTTCTGCAGTTTGCTGTTCACTTTCAGCAATCGAAGCTAAAATCTGTAGATTTTCTGCAGTTTGCTGTTCACTTTCAGCAATCGAAGCTAAAATCTGCAGATTTTCTGCAGTTTGTTGTTCACGCTCAGCAATTGAAGATAAAATCTGCAGGCTTTCTGCAGTTTGTTGTTCACTTTCAGCAATAGAAGATAAAATCTGCAGAATTTCTGCAGTTCTCAGCAAGTGAAGAAAAATCTGCAGATTATCTGCAGTTCACCCTCAGCAAGTGAATATAAAATCTGCAGAATTTCTGCAGTTATTGTTCATTCTCAGAAAGCTGAAGGTAAAATCTGCAGAATTTCTGCAGATGATGTTCACGCTCAGCAATCCGAATATAAAATCTGGAGAATTTGTGCCAATGTTGTAAACTGCAACCCGAAGATAAAATCTGCAGAATTTCTGCAGTTATTGTTCATTCTCAGAGCTTGGCAGAAACGAATTTTACAAAAATCTATGCAACAACACTCCATAATATAAAATATGTTAGATTATGCAAGTTATCACGTTTATTAACCCTTTAAGGACGGGTGTGCCTGAAAAGCGCCTATTCCCTCCACAACAGGAGCGTCCGCGATGGAAAATTTCAAAACTTGTAAATGTGGAGATTTCATACAAGGATTAGGTTATTATGGATTCGGAGGATTGGATTTTTATGGATAAAAATGAAGAAATTCGAACGTCCCACTGTCATGCTGACCATATTGAGGGGCCAAAAGGAAGTAATTTTCAGCGTGCTTCAATTTTAAGTAGTTATTACGATTTTGATCGCCAGAAAAATAGGCTCAACAACACAGCGCTAAATACGGAGTAGAGTAACGATCGTGTAGTGCAACTTTCCCCCCCAAATTAAAAAAAGCTTCTTATCTAAACGTATTTTAACTGTTGCTGAAGCAATTTTTAAGATTACAATACCTTGTGGTTGATAACAAACTTTTTATAGATTTTATAGGACAGTTTCCCTACTACGAAAGAAATTCTCTGTTAAGTTTTTGCCACGTTTGTCCCAGAGCCTCGATATCAGCCAGACGGCCAAACCGTATACAAATTAGGGAAACGTGAGTGGTGCTTCAAGATGTTTAACGGTCACAACAATTGATATATGATAACAAATGACTACCCTTTGGAAGTAGTAAATCATTATTATCACTTTTTATGGTAATTAATATATTGTTGATCGCAATTTTTTTGGTGCAAGTCAGAAATCTAGACACATGCTAGTGTGTCGCGCCAAGTTAGACAACAAACATCACAACAAACATCACATCAATTAAATTGTCGAGGTTGTAAACCATTGTAGCACGACGCCATAGCGTCAGTGTCTTATATCTTAAAGCATAGTTGGGCACATTTCAGGTACTTTGGGAAAAATAATAATGCGATACAAAAGCTTAAATTGTGTTGAAATCGAGAGCAATGACCCACCTGACAAAAATTAACTCGTGTTTGAATGCCAGCTATGCTGCTTTCAATGCAAAATCTGCCCCTCAATAACGTTGAAAATGTGTTACTACCTAGCTAGGTAGTCCGCTCATCCCCATGTTAAATCCCATAGGGTGATTATTCATCGATTCCAAGATAACGGGAAGGCTTCCAGCTATGAAACTGGACAAACGGGTGCAGTACAATACGAACTGCGTACCTTTTATGGTTTGGAGCCTGGGGAAGTAACAGGGATGGCGTGGGAGGGCGCGTAACTACGAAAATATTGTTATAACCATTGTTAGTATTGTCGGCATCGTCTCTCAATGGACGGCCAAAGTTCCGACAATGAGAACGTGTATACTGACGTACGTGCCTAGGCACACACTAGTGTATCACGATAAATCTAAACAACGTTGCAAAGAAATTGTATTCACGTCCAATTCACGAAAAATAAACTAAGTGTAAAAACTAAGTAAAATAAACAAGCCAAAAACTGGTAAGGAGGCCACCAAGTTGAGAGTGGTTCGGCCCTTCAAAGGAGTGATATCAACACACCAAAACTAACTAAATACAACAATTACAACAAAATTAAAACCAAACCAAAAACCAATAAAGAGGTAACTAAGTTGAGAATGGTTCGGCCTATAGGCAAAAGGTAGTAGCAAATTGTTGAAAACCAATTTCTTGTTGACGTAGCACTTTATTACTCATCTGCACGGTAGTGGAGTTGAGTCAATACACAATTAAAAAAAAA
>JAHWFP010141465.1:0-15750 GCA_023313725.1 Lithobius niger | reverse complement strand
CACTTAATTGGCCATCAAGCAAAATAGCTAAAATAAAGGCTTTTACGGTATTTGGATTCCAAATAACGCAAAAGGAAAAACGCATGAGGCAATCCTAGATGATGGGGGGGGGGGGGGGACCACCTTTAAGGCGGCAGTACAACGTAGCTTCTGCAGCCCCTTATCCCTGATATCTTTTTGAAATCGAATCGCCCAATTTATATACCCCCCAGCCCGGGACTAGAATTAAAATGAAGAGAGCCTCCCCCCTCCCCGGCTCCACAAAAAATAAAGAAGAAAATCCCATTTGCCACAATTCAAAAATACCTTACCCACAGAAACAATTGCAAATAATATTACAAGTGGAATTGCAAATTAAAAAAAAAATTAAAGCAAATCCTTGTTAAACTGAATTTAATTTTGCACACACTTTTTTTCGTCGAGTGCAATGTAACCATACGTGTACTAGGAAAAAGGTCTATGCTTCAAGACTGAGGCAGAGGCAGAGGATGGCGCTTCGTTGCCATTGAAATTGTATTTCTTTTGTAATACCGATAAGCTTGTTTTTTTTTTAACATAGTTACATAACTATAGTATAATCTGTTTACCACTTTTTTTTTAAATTAACAATCAGCACGATTTATTTTGCGACTACGTGTTTAACAATTTAACGCTGCTCCTGAAGCTGATACGTTTCGAAATATTGTAACCATTTTATCGTGTTGGGCTTACAATTTTGTTGTTAGCTCACAAACAAATTTTAAACGTAATCATTAACTGCTTCCAAACTAAGCTTTATACATAAACAAGCCATTTTCATGTCGCTTAGGCCTACAGGAACTAGAAAGAATGCTCTTTCATTTGAAACCTTAACCTTTCTACACTACATGGTACTCCGGAACTGAACTTAGCACGAGTTTGTAAACAAAAATCAATGCTATAGTCCGCTATACAGGCCTCATCGCGTTTCGTGCTCTTCGCCCCAGTTGGCAAAACCCCCGCACGTGTGGGGGCTGCGTGGGTGCTGGCTACGGCCCTGCGCCCAATGTACATACTGAATCACCAACTATTCAGTATTCACATCTAATCGACACACCACTTGCTGCACAAAAGGCCAGTTTAATTACAGATTTAGTAACTTTGGTTAATGCTATAATTATGCTGCCCTTCAGCTGTACTGCCGTTGCACACAAAATTGAGAGTCATGTGACCTGATGTTCGCAGGGCATGCACTATTGTTGATGTGTAGTATACTGTAGTACTGGTTGGTCCGTATACTTGGAATGGCAAACGGGTGTGTCACTGCCTTCACTGGCTGATTAAGGACATAGGCTTGTAGAAAATGTACGACCGTCCACAGCGTATCCACGCCTTAAACGAAAATGATCCCTATCGACGCATTCAGTTCTGCGAGGAATTCCTAGATTTCCTTGCAGATGCTCCACAGAACGTGGAACAGATATTTTACTCCAATGAAGCCAAGTTTCATACGAATGCCGGGTGTAAATTCAAATACTATAAAAGCATTTATTTTAGCTATTTTATTTGAAGGCCAAATAAATGCTTTGTTTCTTGCTATTGAAATTAAAAAAAAATGCACATATTTTTTTTTTTTTTTTCGCCCCCCCCCCCCCCCCCCCATGCTACCACCATGCACTGCACATGCACAAACTAAAGCCTATAACCACAGCGATTTATCGCCTGGCAATATTAATGAAATTCAATAAGACAATGCGTGAAAAGAGTCTACATTTAATACACAAAAAACTAACCTCGCAGCATCTTTCTAACATGTGTGCCAGTGGCAAAAATGACAGCATCACATCTTTAGGAGTTGGCTTCAAGTTACCAAGTTGATAACAAACAGCGGACACATCTGCTATCACATTCTCGTGGGTTAACATCACCCCTTTGGGCATGCCCGTCGTACCGCTTGTGTAGCAGATGGTGCACAGATCAGATGGTTTTGGTGGCTGTAACAAAAAAAAAACTTAGTGATTAACTTGGGAAGATCTATTGTAAAGAAAATGATCATCCATTTAACAATGGTTTACAGGTTTATGCAAAATATGTTTCAGCAAAATCTACAGGTTGGTCCATAAAAAACCAACTGCAGAAAATAGTTCAAGAATGGGAAAGTCCAAAACAAATGTCTGCAGCTGCACTTTAAATGACAAAAATTTTCTGTATTAATACTTTCAGTATTCTGTAATAGTCGCTTTCACTCCTTTAAAAAGAGATTTCCCATTACCAAGCAACAACGGATATTTTTATTCTCCGAATACCTACACAAATCTTTGCATTAATGTCCATTTTAGTACAGATTTTCCCCTGAATTTAAAATCATTCTCTTCTTCCAATCCAACATACCCCTTGACAGCAGGATCCACCTTTAAGTGAGGTGCAGAAGCAGATTGGACGAGTCTACTAGTGTTGCGCATGGTCAGTGGCAACAAGGGTAACTTGAGGGCCAATGGGAAGGTATTCGGGGATAAAACCACATTTACTTTTCTGGCTCGGGATTGGGAAATCGCTATCCCCAAATAGGCTTGCCTCCTACTGATTAGTTCATTCGAAAGGTGGGAATGTCTTTACATCAAGGGCAAATAAAAGGGTCTATCATCTCTCAGGACCGAGCTATGCCTGTTTAATTGGGGACTGGTATCAGTCACCATTCGATTTTTCACTTATTTTCAACTCAACTGCAATTCTGACAATTCTAATTCAGGTGAATGACTCCAATTAGATTCATTCGAAAGGTGGGAATGTCTTTTCATCAAGGGTAATTAAAGGGTTTATCATTGGTAAGTAGAGCTAGGCTTTTTTTACTGGGGCTGGTGTCACAGTCACTGCTCGAATTTTCGCTCGCTGTCAACTTTCAACTGCTATTCTGACGATTCTAATTTAGGTAGTCAACTTCAATTAGATTTATTACAAAGATGGGAATGTATTCTTTTCAAAGGTAATTAAAAGGGTCTATCATTATTAGGGACTAAGCTACGCCCATTTTACTAGTGCCTGGTATCACAGCCACCGTTTAAATTTTCACTCATTTTCAACTTTCGACTGCTGTTGTGAAGTGTCTAATTTTGGTGGAGGACTCAGATTCATTCGAAAAATCGAAAGGTAAGAATGTCTTTGCATCAAGAGTAAATAAAAGGCTTTGTCATTGTTAGGAACCGGGCTACGCTCTTTTTACTAGGGGCTGGTAACAGTCACCATTCGATTTTTCGCTCATTTTTAACTTTAAACTGCCATTCCAACCTGTAATTTAGGTGGGACGACTCCGAATAGGTACATTTGAAGGGTGGAAAAGACTTCTTTCGAATGAACCTAATTGGAGTCATCCACCTAATTTAGAATCGTCAGAAAAGTCAATGGTAAGCGAAAAATCGAACGGTGACTGACACCAACCCCTGGTAAAAAGAGACTAGCTCTGTACCTACCAATGATAAGCCCTTTCAATTACCCTTGATGAAAAGACATTCCCACCTTTCGAATGAATCTAATTGGTGTCACCTACCCAAGCTGAAAATGAGCGTAAAAAGGTCCTAGCTCTGTACCTAACAATGATAAATCCTTTTAATTACGCTTGGTGAAAAGACATTCCCACCTTTCGAATGAATAATTGGAATCATCCACCTAAATTAGAAACGTCAGAATTGCAGTTGAAAGTAGACCGAGCGAAAAATCGAACAGTGACTGACACCAGCCCCCAGTAAAAAGGGCCTAGCTCTGTACCTACCAATGATAAACCCTTTTAATTACCCTTGATGCAAAGACATTCTCACCTTTCGAATGAATCAAATTGAAGTTGTCCACCTAAATTATAAACTTCAGAATAGCAGTCGAAAGTAGAAAATGATCCACCACCATTGATGACGGAGATGTGCCGGATGCAAGTGGATGTAACTAACGGTTCAGCGTACATGAAAAATGTTAGGAACCTTTCCTTTGGAAATTTAAATTCTCTTAACTTTGCTTTATTGAAATTTTCGTGTTGAAGTCTCCGTTCAGGAGATAAATTGGAAAAACCGAAATTTGGCACTAATTTCCGTCATTTTTCCAAAATGGCAGCGGTGTCTGGGGCTCCGATTTTTGCTTATTTATGGTACGTTATTCTACATAACAAAGCTACGGAAAAGTCATTAACGTTTTCTTGCAATTTGTTTAAGGTTATGAGTCATATTTACCCTACTAGAGGGCAAAGCAGGGATGGTGAAAGGTTCTTTAGTGTTCAGTCAGTCTTACTCATGCCAACAACATCACCGAGTAGATGTAAGTTGCAATCAAAGCTATGCTTCATCCATGTTACGCGTTTGGGGCTCACAGAGCCAGGACTAGAAAAATAGTCTACCTTGTACGAAACGGCAACAAGGCTTGTTAAGAACTAGACAGCAACCCCATTGAGTGAAGAGCTCTCATAACAGACTTTCAACTCCAAAAGGACTTGATAAGGCTAGAAATTCTGAATTCCTGGAACTGAAGTGTGTTGGTCCAGGTTGTTAGTGGGTTTTCCCGCATCCATGTAGGGAGCAAACACCACCGGACATATGGACTATGTCTGCAGCCACATCCAGGAAGCCCAAGTGTTCTGCAATTGCTCTTTGAAAAGTTCTGGTGGTACAGCAAACTTACTTATGCCTTGATGGATATCACTTGAGATAGTGTTTCCCAGTAGAAAAAAGCACGTGTATCAGTGTTAAGAGACTTGCGTGGGTCGATTCCAAAACGTAGATGGAAGAGATTTGCGTTCTACTGCAACTCTAAAAGAATCTGGGAGTCTTCATTCTGGAGGAGCTGGTAGTCCAGGAAGGCGCGAGTCATCCCTCCAGAATGAAGCATCTCCAAGTTTGGTCTGGTAAAGAAGTGAATATTCTTGGTGCCATTAACAAAAGACCAGATCATTGAAGCGGTAGGCATTGTTCAGAACACGAAACGAAAGTGAAAAAGACACTTGGGTGAAGAGAAGCAATTTCATGTCATTGAAATTATTATTCCCAGCCTAGACGAGTTCCTGAATAGTCTAAATTCTCGATCTTAAAGCTCGAATTTGATGAATGTGCATTACGTTGAAGATGGAGCAAATTAATTCGGTTATCTTGGGTGCCAAGATGATTAGGTCGTAGACGCCTGGTTGCTCCAGTCCTAGCAAACTTTAATGCATTCTAAAACTGCCAGTAATAACAGGTTTGGAGCAGAGCTTGTTCCCACATAGATTCAACAGGTCATGGACTTTTCTGAACTTTGGTTGGTAGTCTAACAGACCGCAGATCGGAAAAGCACCCCAGGTTGAAACAAAAGTACAGTAGAAGCTCAATAATCCTAACTAAGGAGGACGAAACTGAAAGAACATCTTGCTGGCAATGTGTGCCAACAACTACGGCATTCAACCTGCACATGCGCAGTATTTGAGATGTCTGGATCCTACTGCCAAAAGGCATGTTGGATGGGAAGAGAAGGCTTTTTTTTAACTTTCAGAAAAATTCAATTTAAAGCAGACCATGAAAAAATTGATTTCGGGGATAAACAGTACTTGAAATTGGTAAGGATGAAAAACGTTACCTACCACATCCTCATGAGGCAGCTTGGCTCCCATTTCAACCACACTGGCAAACGACACCACTTCAATTTGTGCAGCCTTTGCCCTTTTCACAGTTTCATCTTGAACTGGTTTTATGTGGATAATTGTCTTTAACGATGGTGTCTGGTTCTTCTCATTTAACAGGAAGTTGACTTTTTCGTCAGTGTCGACAATTACAGTCTTAATATCAGCTGAAATAAGGAGATGTAGTTGAACAATTTAAGTTATGGTTTCACATTAAACTTTTGAAATCTACAGGGTGCCCCAAATATTTTCTAGTCAAATTCGGTAAAAAAATAAAAAAGTAGGACCTAGATATATGGAAAGGTGATCCCTATTTCACCTTTTTTCCCCATGTAAAAATCAGGCTTTAGGTAGCACCTTCCTAACCGGGAAGTGACAAAGATGTCTAATGAAATTGGAAGCGCTGCTCTAGTCCAAAAGGACGCGCTATGTACCCAGTGCTCATCCATCACAGTTCAATATGAAAGTTAAACAAGTTCCAGGGGTGTTACGGGTGGAGACCAGCTGCAGAACGGACATTTCCACGCATGTGTTGGGAGGGAGCCTCTCGTGCACACTGGCTTTTGTGCGCAGTAATCATTCTGCCATGTTATTGTTTACCTAATCATCAAGGCTGTACCGAACAGATTTAGCCGAACAGATTTTGGCAGGTTTTGGGCTGATCGGCGAACAAAAACCTGCAGATTTTCGATTTTTGCCAGGCCCTTGACAATAAATAAATTCTGTTTCTCCACATGTTTGTTACCTTTTGTTTTAATTTAGGCTAGGCCTACATGTTTTACATTGTGTAGGCTAAGGTTAATAACGGACAAATTTTTACTTTTATTTGGGTAAAAATAAATGTATTCCAATATTTTCATTGGCCTACAAATTTGTTAGTTTACAAGTTTGTGTAAGCCAGAAAAAAAAATTGTTAAAAAGCCGTAGCGATCGGTTCAGTTAAATTGTATCGGTACACCAATCAATTTGTAACTGATCGGATCGGAATCTGTTCGGCAGAAAAAATGCTGATCGGTACAGCCTTACTAATATATACATTGGATGACATTTTGGACTTCCTATTTCATTCGACATTATCCTGTCACTAGCCAGTTCTGGGAGGTGCTACCTAGGGCCCAATGTTTACAAAGGGCAGGAGAAAAAGTGAACATAGGGGTTACTTTAGACTCGGAATTGCATGTTCTATCCAGATCTGGGTCCTATTTAATTTTTTCCCCCCAAATTGGACTTCGCACTGTTCTTTTTATGGCCCCATGTATAAGCAAATCGCAACAAGCATGGTTGAATAGCCAACAAACTACAAATGTCAATCTATATATATAATTACACAAGATCCGCAATGCAGCCAACGGCAGCTGCATAAGATACCATCTCCGCCATCTGACGGAACGGCAAATTTTAAGAGTAGCAGCCAAGCCCCGCTGAGATAGTAGCTGCGCCCGGAACGCAACGGTCAGCAGTGCGAACATACAATGCCATCTACTGGCCGAACGACAAATTAAATGAGGGGGGGAGCGAGACGGGGGGGATGACACGGAATGAGCGAGCGGCTCCGCTAATTCATAATAAAAGGGTGTATCAAGGCAGCCTTATTAGTTAACACAGGCCTCGAATTAATTTTCTTTGAGCGCAACCCTTGCTCCCACAAGTGGGTAGGTGAGCGTATTTGGTAGCGGAGCGTATGCTAAATTGAATTGGAAAAAAATAGCAACTAACAAAACTGACCACAGAATTTAAAACTTTACTCCTAAAAATCAAGCTTTCCGAGTCCTGGTTTGACCTTGGTATTACTCCTTTTTGTCACACTTGAACCCTCAAATCTTTATTCTTGTTGTGATCAAATATTCTGAAAACATTTTCAACTTCAGACAGCACTGCTGCTTGACAGCAAGCACAAGAGTAATGAGCAAGCACGTGAAAAGAGTGGCAATGTCAGTACATTCAATAATCAACCCGAATGCAACCCCCAAACCGATGCTCCTGAAAACGGCAGAAACGTTATTGCTTGCCGATACTATTCTATGCTGTTGATTGTTAAGATACTTTATTATAGCTCACCGAATTGGTACTTTGGAAGGAAACCATGGCCTTGACACAACTTGTTTCAGGCTAAAGGAATATTTTATTTTCTGAAATCCACTTTGTTTTAAGAGCAAATTTTAGCTCCCATAAGATATAGCAAGTTGCTATGCGGGTGTTTATGGGAGCCCAACACCATTGCACCCAGGTATTAGAGCCCCATCAACACAACACCCGGCTGAGGAACGACTGCTATTGCTTAAGATTAAAGCCAGACTTCAACTTTATTTGAAAGTCGCACTTCACCATTTAAGTCGCAAAGATGGTAAAGTCGTTCCCAGACTTATGAGGCCATCCAAAGCAGGTGCAAAGACCACCCACCTGCAACTTTACGTTAAAGCTTGCCTTTGAGTTTACTTTATAATACTGGTTATACAGTCGCAATGTGGCGTGTGACTAGCCTAAAGACTTTACACAAATTTTCCGACCTTTACATACAAACTAAGCAAGAGGTAGTGAGATGTGAAGGTGGACTGGAGGCGCCAAGACGCTGCTGCCAAGATTTCTTCAATTGGGGTGGCGCGTTATGGTGGGCCCAAGATGTGAAGGCAACTCACTTCACGCGCCGTCACTCGCATGCTCTATTCATGTTTAGCACTCGTTCTACAACCGGCTGTAGTCATGTATCTTGTTACATTATTTTGATTAAATTCACTAACCAAAACTGAATGTTCAAATAAGCAAATGATCATTTAAAAAAACTTCAGAACAAATTTTGATTCCCTATGTTCATTTTTAGCAAAAACCAGAAACTGGCGTTTACAATGGTACAAATGACAGAACAATTGAAACAATACCACGATAGAACACAGTATTAGCTTAAAATTTTCGGTGAAATTTGCCGTTCACCTTCGGAAAGTTCCATGCACTAGGGAATCGAAATGGACACTACATCGATGTAGCAACCATTTTACTTCCATAATGCACAGAACTTCTCGAAGGTGAATGATAAAATTTCACAGAAAATTTTAAAAATTTTCTTCTGTACAGCCGAAACGGCCGAGAAGACTATTTTAACGACTTTATTGATCAGTGTGTCACTTTTTTCAAACTTCAGAATGGTACCAAAGAGAAAACTTTTCACCATTATATACAGCGACCAAAAAAGTTAACATTTTGGCGGCCCCCAGTCAGGCCGGCTAAAATGGTTTTTTGCCTAAAACATACTTAACCTGGTAATTTTAGCATTACATTCCTCGAATGTGATGTACTGCTTGCATATCCCACCGCGCATGTGCAGCGTGGTCCTCCCTTATAAAAGCGACAGTGCGCACTCTATCGGCCTTCATTTTACTCTTAATGTGTCAGGCAGTGACTCGAGAGGGGAGGCAGGAAGTATGTTTTAGGCAAAAAGAAACCATTTTTAGCCGGCCTGACTGGGGGCCGGCAAAATGTTCTTTATTGCCAAAACAACTTGACCTGGTAATTTTAGCATTACCAGTTGACCTCGTCAAAGCTGGTGGCGGGCACCGCCTGTACGAGCACCCCGAGATGCAAGCAGGCTTTCCCCCACGAATTCTTTATCTGTAAGAGAAAAATTCGCACTTTATTCAGAACATTTGTGCTTGACAGGAATTTGGTCTTTTTCGTAAGAATTGGTGGCCCTGAAAAGGACCGTTGTTTGAGGGCCTTGCTTCTAGCTGGATGGAACTTGCTTCCTTCATGGATCTTGCTTCTGTTTCATTCTGAGTGCTTAAGGGGGTTTGACCACGGTTCTGGCTGCGACGATCGGCCCCAGCCGATGTAGTCCGGATTCATCCTTCGTCATGTCTCAGGTAGTGAGATGTGAAGGTGGACTGGTGGTGCCAAGACGCTGCTGCCAAGATTTCTTTAATTGGGGTGGCGTTATGGTGGGCCCAAGATGTGGAGGTAACTCACTTCACGCGCCGTCACTCGCATGCTCAATTAGTGTTTGTCATAAACTGCCTCAATTGTTTTCTTGATCCAGCGTGATACCATGGTGACTGTTTCGCAGGTTTGAGGTCCACTGGAAGAAAAAGTTGGTTTCTGCCTCTGCGTATGTCTTTGTGCTGGCTAGGTAGAAGCGCAGAGCTCTGACCGGACAGAGGAGACGTTCAGGTTAGTTTCCGGCGAGGTTCGAGAGGGCAGGGAATGTTATGGGTTTCAAAGGCTCGGACGGTTTTTGAGTTTTGGCTCTGAAGGATGCTCTAGGGAAGAGTGAGACTGAGGATAAGTATGGGCCGAAGATGCAGATAGGGCTTGAACCTCCGAGCATCTTACACGGGTGGCTACTATCATCAAACTCCAGTGTCACGAGGAAGACAGTTTTGCGGGTCATGAGGTGGAGAGAGCCGTCTTGCATGGGTTCGTAGGGGTTTTCCATTAATGATTGTAAGACGATGGAAAGGTCCCAGTCGGTTACGGAACGTCTTTTAGTAGGTCGATCGTTTTCATACGAGTGTAGCAGGCAGAAATTCAGTAGTGTTCAAGTGGGGCGGTGTGGCCCACGGCTTTGAAGACGGGAGTTTAATGCAGAACGATAGACAAGGATAGTGGAGCCTTTGAGTTTGTCGATGTTGAATAGGTCACCGAAGAAGTTCGGGAAGAGAGGGGTTGATTGGATTCGTACGTTTTGCGATACACCAATGAATCCACTTGGACCAGTGGCTATCATACATGCGGTTTGTTGATTCCTTAGTTGCTTTAGATGCGATGCGTTCGGCCTCTTCTTGATGAATTCCAGCCTTTTTGAGGAGTTTGATGATAGTAGCCACCCGTGTAAGTATAGGAATGGAAGGTTCGGGTGTAGTTTTACTCCTTTCTGTTGTGACAGAAGATCTGATAGAAGAGGGAGACCTTGGAGTGTCGACTACTAGGTTTAAGAGGCGCGGGAACCAAGCCGCTGATGGCCCACAGGGGGGCTATTAGAATGAACAGACTGGCTTTCTATTATTTTCCTAAGTACTTGTGGAAGTAGTTTGATTGGTGGAAATAGGTAAACGAACAGGTTGTGCCAAGCGAACAGGTTGCGAGAGCGTCTACTGCTATTACCGAGTCGTCCGGGATCGGGCTGATGTAGTGGGGTTTGTCCGACATTGTGCCTCGTGGCGAATAGGTCCAGCATTGGTCTGTCCCAGATGTTGGAGATTCGCAGATGGATTTCTTGAGGCACCATTCGCCTGCTGGTGGTTTCTGGCGTGAAAGGGAATCTGCAATCACATTTTTGTTGCCCGGGATGTGAAGCGGCAGAAGGGTGATGCGTGGGATTCACAAATTGAAGATCTCCGTGGTTAGATTGTGGAGGGATCTTGATTTCGTTCCACCTTCTTTCCTGATGTAGGCCAGGGCTGTTGTGTTGTCGGCCTGGATCTGTATGCCTGTTTTTGATTAACGGAAGGAAGCGTCGGAGGGCTAGTAGGATTGCTCGTAGTTCCAGTCCATTGATGTGGTCTTCGAGGGTGGCAGGCCAGAGGCCGGAGATTTCCAAGTTGTTTGCTCCCCAGCCAGTACTCCCCCAGCCAGTACTTGATGCATCTGTGAAGATTCGGAGGTCGGGTGGAGGCTCCTGTAGAGGGAGAGATTTTGACAGGTTTGTAACATCGCACCACCAGAGGAGGGATTCGAAGGGGAAGTCCTTGTTGAACAGGATCTGTCTGTCCGGATTGTTTTGGTCGATTAAATGAATGTCTATCCGGTAGTGATGGAAAGGTCTCACCATCCATTGTCCGTAAGGAACCAGGCTGACCATTGCATCCTTCCCGATGGAGTTCAGCTCCCGGGCGGAGAAGCTTGGTTGGAGACGAAAGAGACGGATGTGATGTAGGTCTTCTATGCGTTCTGGAGACGGGGAAATTGATGACGATCGAAGGTCGAATGCAGCTCCGAGGAACGTGAAGACTTGTGCTGGGAGGAGGCGTGACTGATAGGTTTACACCAAAACCGAGACTGTTCAGCAAGGAGATGGTTCTGTCCCAGTTGAATTCCAGTTTGAAGGGATCTGGGTTGTGAGGGCCCAGTCGTTGATAGGCGTTGGACTGTATTTGGTGTTGAAGGTTCACCAGGATTGGTTTTAGAACTAGAGTAAACATTTTTGGGGCTGCATGCAGGCCGAAGGGGAGGCAGCGGAATTCGTAGACTTTCCAGTCGTAGATGAAACCAAAGTAATGAGTTATTGCTGGATGAAGGGGGATATGAAGGTAAGCATCTTCCAGATCGATGGCGACTGTCCAGTCGCTTTGCTTGAATGATTGGCAGATGGAGTCGAGAGTTTCCATTTTGAAGTGTTCGTTGTGGATGAACTTGTTAGAGGTTTCATGTTGAAGATCAGACAAAGGCCTCCCGATTTCTTGCAGCGGGTGAAGATTGAACTGCAAAAGCCCGGCCGCGGGTCGAGTTGTCGAATCTTTTTCCACAGTAGTTCCAATACTTCGTACGACAGGGACGATGTCGTTTGGGGCGAGAAGTCCCATGGAGAGGATGGCGACAGCAGCGGTTAATGTAGGAACGTCGGACAAAAGCCATGTTTTATTATCGACAGGATTTCCAGGTTGGGGGCCAGTTCTTGCCAGGCTGGGAAATAGTAGCGTAGTCTGGCCCCGACAGGGAGACCAGCTAGGCACAAGGCGTCATTGTTGGTTTTTGCGGTAGATGCTTCTACCCCCAAAATGCTTCTACCCCCAAAATGCTTCTGTTGGAAGCATTGGCCGGACTGGGAGCGTCGGTCAGAAAGGGCTGCTGATAGGCGGCAGTGTCGTTCGGCGGCTGGAGATTGATGACGCCGTATTCTTGTGCCAATTATCTGGGGGACGGGGGTTGGCTTGTTCTTCGAAAACGGGCGGATTGAAGACGTGGGTCGCTTTTGCGGCTTCGGTTTTCTTGAAACGTCAAGGTGAGAAGAGTGTCGGGATTAACCAACGAAAGAGTGTTTCCGACTCGTGGATCGGTTGATTTCTGAGTCTGTGTCGTGTGGAGACGTTTAGGTTGTTTGCTGACGACAAGGCTATGTCACGGAGGAGAAGGGTGTTGAACAGCGCTCTCGTTGCCCAGTTCATAGCGTGGTATGTAGCGAAGTTAGCTTTTTGGAAGAGCTGAGAAATTAGGGACAACAGGTTCTTGAACTCGTCCGGACTGACATCGGATGAAAGCTTTTCACATAGAGCGTTAATGGCCGTGTGGAGGACATCTGCTTGAGAGGCCGCGTGTAAGCTTAGCCGAAGGCATTTGTCATTTTCATACAGAACGAAGGTTGGGACGTCCGCTTTCTTGGGTATTGACAATGAGGTCCCGAAATCCATCTCGATTTCGCTGTAAACAAACTCGCACTCCGGGTAGGTGTCAAAGTTGCAGGGGTTGGTGGCACAGTCTCCAAAGGATCGAAAGAAGCGGTTTTCGCGGCCAGAGCGCCGTAGGAGGTTCTTTGTCGAGGAGAAGGGGATCCCCTTTGCCTAGTAGGGAGCCTTCATTGCGGAGGAGACACGTTAGGAGTGTCGTTGATTGACCCAGGAGGTAGCGGGGCTTGGCGTCTTTGTCCTGTGAGGCAAATTTAAGGCCTGTCGTTAGGCCACGGTTGATGACAGGGGCGTCCAGCATCTTAGTGGGCTTGAACAGGAAGCAGTCCGGAACAGTTTGCTCGACTGTCTTTAAAAGAGCAGCGAGCAACAGGGTGGATTAATCTGGGGTGTTGTCCGGGAACCTGAAGCGCTTCTCGGCAGCAGGGGCGGGCAACAGAGGGTGACGCGACGACGGTCGTCCGACTTGCGCTTGGGTGCCGTAGCCGGAGGAGAAGAAGCGGCACGCCTGTGCTCTTCGTGGCTTGATGTGGACACAACCCAGTCCTGGGTACGGGCCTTGCGTACCGATGACGTGCAGGAAGGAAGCGGCATCGGATTAACTTGGAGGTGACGGACGGTGTCATGTACGATTTCCCGTACAACACTGCGACTGACGCTGAGGCCTTTCCGGGAGGAATTGGATGACAGGTCGAGCGGCGAGTTCCGGTCAGGAGAGTGGATAAGTGTCGCATGGCGGAGGTTCCGCTTGGCAGCCTGGTAGGAGTCCTTGGCGACTTGAAGGTCGTGCTGAAGGGACGACAGGTCCAGCAAGGCGGGAGGTGGCATGCGCTGGCCCGGGAGGAGCGGAGAATCATGCGATGCGACAGGAGCAGACATGACATCAGGTGTCGTGCAGGCTGGGCCGTAGCAGCGAGGTCGAGGGTGGAAGCCCAACGGCTGCCAAGATCGAAGTGAGCAGAACACGAGGATGAGCGTCGGACGAAGGAGGTGCTTTCGAAGTGGTGGCCATCTTCGGCGTGGAATCAAATTTCCCAAATGACAGTCAGGGAACCAGGGAGTAAGGTAGCGCGGAGACACCTCTGGAGGAACATGAAATGACGATAGCTTGCGCGCTGTCGCTTTTATGAGGAAGAACCGCGCCGCGCATGCGCGGTGGGATATGCAAGCGGGCGCCTACAAGCCGGAAGTAACCTCCAGGGGAACATCACATTCGAGGAATGTAATGCTAAAATTACCAAGTTGTTTTGGCAATAAAGAAATCATGTCAATTTGATTTCCTTATGGCTAGTAGGCCTTTGACTAACTCAATGAAATAACATTTGATTGTCGCATTCAAATACTACAGGAAACACAAACCATAAAATCAAAAGGATTTCATTAACGAGAGCTTCATTGGCGGAGCATAGTGCAGCATATAATGGGCATCGAATTGTAGATGTTGGTTGGTTGCACTTTTGTATCCTGGAAGCAGCCCCAACTAATGGGGCAGATTGCTATGAAATTTGCCACAATGCTAATCTCAAATTTACCGTAATTTACCGAAATTTACCGTGATCAATTATAATCTACAAAATTACGATTTTTCTAATTTATCGATCTAACACTCGCCTTTGTAAATTTGGAATCCTGATTAGTTAATGAATTCCAACGAAGCATACACCGTTTTGCTGGTAATCTCGTTGCTACCCTATTGTTAATCTTTTTCGACATAACTCAATGAAATAACATTTATTACCACATTTTAACCATTAGAGAAAGGCAGGCAAATGGAAAACAAAATGCTTCATTAACCCTAGAACGGTCAACCAATTTTTTTTTAACTTTGACGGCCATCAGGGAGTCCAAAGAGAACCCCCACCTAATAAGCCGTACCAAATAAAACTTCAATTTTTATTTGATGAACACACTTTAAGACTAATTATCAAGTGACATTTTTAATAAAACCAGGTTTTATAAAATAGAAAGTGGTTTCTTACGTTCATTTTGTGTCAAAATCCGTATATGGGAAAAACTTCACACATGTCAACAAACCTCGGAAAAATTAACGATGTTTTTAAAAACTTCACACATAGTTATCGGAACGAAAAAAAACTTTTTGTAGGAAAATTATGTAGAAAATTATGTAAAAATAATCAATATCACGTGGGAAAATCAAAATTATGTTATAAAACCATTTTTTTTGTCAAACAGAGGGCTGCGGCTTACTTTCGTGAAAAACCATCCTACGGCAAAGTTCCGCAAAGCCTAAATTTCGGAAAAAACCTCGATCATGTCAAAGTCTCTGGAAATGTTCAAAATATGAGAAAACAATGTCCAAAAATATTAGCTGTTAAATTTTCTGACAATTTTGCAAAATACTACTTGTGGGGTCCCGCGAGACCCCCGTTGGTCGTTTTAGGGTTAACTTACATTCGTTTCATAACAAAAACAATGATTGAGAGGAATTCACCCACATGGCGATCAAACCAGGTGTTTAAACCTAAAATCGCCGCAGCATCCAGAACTTTATACAGAACGAAAGCATCAGCAGACATGTTTACACTGCAGCACGCAACAAACCGATGGCTTCGTAGAATAATTCAAGATTCCTGGGTTGCTACGGAAACTGCGCATTACACTACCCAGGTCCATGCGCATTGCGCACCCTGTGAGCGGCGCTATTCACGAATAAACTCATCCCATGTTGCAAGAATGAATAGACAACCTCAAACATAATAGGCAATTTCTCTGCAGTTATCGCTAAAAATAGGCCTAATGGTGCTCGGGCTATGGACAGATATGCGGTAGCATGTTGAGCCGCGTTCAAGCGGCAGCATGTTGAGCCGCGTTCAA
>JAHWFP010141448.1:0-11931 GCA_023313725.1 Lithobius niger | reverse complement strand
GTGTTGAGACTACTGGCATATGGACAGTCATCTTGGATTGTGGCATGTCGTGAGGCAAACAGCAAAACAGCAGAAATCTAATATTAAAAATAGCTAAGATTCAGTCAGACTTGCCGAAGTTATTTTTAGTGTATTTTTAGCTATTTTTAGTGTATTATTACGCTACTGTACTTATAATTTACAGTGATTTGTTGGCGGATGAGCAAAGTGAGCGCCGAGTATCCTATAACGGATACCAAATTTCAAAATGTTGGTTGGTTGGTTGAATTTTTGTAGTCTGGGTGGAGCCCGAATGAAAGGTCCGATTGGAATGATATTTCCTACACCGCTTGAGAGCACTAAAAATATTGTTGACCTTGAATTTGCCGAATTTGCCAATTATTACGGAAAAAAATTACGCTTTTTTGAAGTGATCGAGCTAACACTCACCATTGTAAACTTGGAATCCTGAATAGTTAAGGAATTCCGACGAAGCATTATAACGCGCTGCTGGCAACAAAGTGAAACACGGAAAATTAAAACGTCATTAATAAAGTTTTCAAAGTAATTCAAAAATAATAAACATTTAATTACCACATTTTCAACCGTAACAGAAAGGTCGGTTAATAAAAATAAATAAAAGGATTCTGTTATCGACACATATTCACTTCATTTGAAAAGAATGCGCAGAGAATTCCATCCAACATGGCGACCAAAATCGTCGTTTAGAATAATGCGAACTTTCTTTCAAAGTTGGCACCAACATGGAGGTACAGTTCTTAAATTATAAGGGAACATCCCTTATTTCTCGCCACGCTGAGAATAATTCAAAGAGTTCAAAGGGTTTTGTAACGAGCGTTAACCACTTCCGGTCATCTGCTCGACGAAGCCCTAAGGCCCTATAATCCCGCTAACAATGTAGAAGCCTAACAATGGCCACAAAAGATTAAAACAATACCTTCTAAATAGGAGAGCAGTAGCTTCAATAATGTTGGCTATTACAGCCGATTTGTATAGTTTCAAAGTTGGTTGAGAAACTATCACTGCATGCCCGATTGTTGTAGCGGGTTTATCGCATTGGTATCAAGACGGAGAAAGAGGCAATTCAACCACACTGACAATAACAGTAGTGCCCCCATTGAAAACGCTACTTACTTTCCTAAGAAAACCAAACACTAGGGATTCAGGGTGGGGAGGGGCGTGGGGGGGGGGGGTTGTGGAAGAATTGTGGGGGAGAGCTGACGGTCGGCAGCCGTTTTCATTTCATGCTGCACAGTATCACGCATGAGGGAACTATAGCTAGACCGGCATATGTTACGCCAGGTACAACTGGTATCACACCGTTATTTCTTTCTTTCTGCAAGTACACTTTAATAGAGGTTAATAAAAAGCACTGTTGGGAACGAATTGTGTGTACTGTTTTCAAAATATCTTCCAGCGTATGACGGAGTAGATCGCCCAATTAGGCCAATATTTGTACAAGAAAATGGCCCCATCTCATAAGGAATTAAAAAAAAAAGCCCGTTCCTATTGTAATGCACGTGACGTCAAATTGTAATGTGCCATTGGCTCCAAAATTAATACTCATTGTTAGTTGAAATAGTTTGATCAATTGTTGTAACAATACATAGCTATGATTTGTCTGTACATAATGCTTGACATCAATTGTAACTACTCGAGCTCGCTTGGTCTCCCAACAATTAGGTATTAACCTAAAATTTCATTCGCCTCCAACTCTCCAACTCCCCGCATCCAAAGGTAATTTCGGCCCTATAATTAGAATTTTTCCCAATTTCCCCAATCCCCGAACTTAAATTCAAACCAGACCAACCCTGTTGCTACTTCAGCACTGCAACCCCGTAGCTACTTAGTTTAGCAGTCAACGTATGAAATAGCCCGAAAATAACTAATCCTAATTTTCCTAAATAAGCCTAATGCCGTTGATATTCCATTTAAGGCCCTTGAACTTCAGGCGAGCCTGAGCACACGATCGCTCATATTTAACATTAAACTAACACTAAATCTGAACCACGACTACCAGCCTTGTTCAATCGGTTTAGGTTAATTTGGAATTCCCGCAACCCCTTGACAAACACCACGGCCCATTTTCAAGCAAGTCCCTTAAATGTGGGGTCGGCATTGGGGCAGCTCCCACACGTACTAAAAATCCTTACACCAATTAGGCCAATATTTGTACAAGAAAATGGCTCCATCTCATAAAGAATTAAAAAAAAAAGCCCGTACCTATTGTAATGATGATTTAGGCGGTAAATACATCGGTGTATATATGGATTTCAAACCAAGAAACTAACAATAACGCCGTATCGGCGACGAGGCTGGAATGTGAAGCCGGTCGTTGAGCTAGGTGCAAGGACCACTGGATACAAATGGAGATAAATAAACAACGGGGATCTTTAGTCAAGACGATACTGTGCGGGCGAATTTCTTAGGCTTGAAAAACGTTGTTTTGTCCAATCCCATGTGCTCCGAAACACATACTAATCGGAAAAGAAAAGATTCCACTTTGCTGAATATTGTCGCAGCTATACTAACAAATCCCAAAAATTGACCATTGTTTTAAGTCAGAAACGCCCTCCCACAACATTGGTTGGTAAACTGCGCTATAATGTGTTTACTTCCGCGTATATCCGTTGCCCCTTGCAGTTAGTTCAACAAATGGCTCCAGATGTTAGCCTCTTAGCCAGTATAGCGCTATTGTCTGTATAGCAGAGTTTAGCACTGCTCTGTGCTGCAGGTGTAAGAACGAAGGGGAGAATCCAAGGGGCGGGGGCGGGGGGGTGATCGAGGCTTAATGGCGCGGTGACAGCTAGGCCATTAGCGCCAACCTCAGTCACAGTGCTGTAGTCAGGGTTGCCACTGCGCTATACATTAGAGATATCAAACAAACCACAAATCTAGATCTTATCATAGATCTGCACCTCCTGCAAAAATTTAAAAACACCGGACAGGAGGACAGACCTATCGCCCAATTGACGCGCTAAGTTTCGTGGCAGATGGAAATGGCGATGAACACCTTCAAGACGGTGACAATCAACAAGTAAGTGACAGACCGTAAGGCTAGATGCATGCCAATTCAGGTCACCATGCCAATTAGTATGGTGACGGATTACGAATTCCATGGTGCTGTGTTCCGAAAAGAGTGAAAATGGGAGCAGCACCCAGCCCCCCTATAGTGTGTGCGGCGTATCTTGAGTCCTACACTTATTTTGAGATCGGCTACGTCTTCCTGGAGGGGGCGGCTTTAACCGACGGCCGCCATTGTTTTTGTAACAACTTTGGATATCAACAAGGCACTCTGCGAACAAACACGTACAATCGATTATTTGTGTTTATTCTGGGTCGAACTCACGATGGGCCGCGGACACTATAACTGCGTACCGAATTTGATCCCCATCTGAAAATCGGTTCGAAAGAAGTCGCCAAGATAAACAGACAGACAGACAGACAGACAAAGAGCTTCAGAAGCACGTAATAATCCTCCGGACGTTCAGCTGTAAAAAAAAAGCATTGGAGCTGATCACTGCTTTAAAATAAAAAAAAAAGCATTAAAGATCACCACCTGTAAAAAATAAAAAAAAACCAATAGTGATATTTTACTCCATTCAGGACAGGAAGATTATTCAGGAGTTTATAAAGAGTTAGTTCCGTTAGAAAAGAGGAGTGTTGTACAATGTTATTCCTCTGTACTAGCGAGCGAATGACGGACTGGCCACGCCATTTGGCAAATTTTCGTGCTGCAGAATACATCCACCTCACAATTATTCTAAAATGGTTGGATTTTCATATGATGGTTGTTCCTCAGCAAATGTGTTGCTTTATAGAGATAAAAAGGCTCTGATGCTGGTTCGATACTAGGCTATGGTTTAATTTTTATTTTACTGTACCGGCTAAAAACTAAAGGGACGAACGAAGCTGATTGGTCAAACGCTAGAGTGCATTGAATCAGTTAAAACTATAAACTGCCATGCCTTATATTATTTCTAGCATAAGATTTTTGGTGTTTGGCTTATTTACGTTATTTCTAATGTATGATTTTTCACTGTTCAGCTTATTTACGTTATTTATAGTGTACGATTTTTGCTGTTTTACTGTATCTTATATTATTTCTAGTGTATGATTTTTGTTTTTTGGCTCATTTACGTTATTTCTGAAGTATGAATTTCGCTTTTAGGCTTAATTACTTTATTTCTAGTGTACGATTTTTGCTGATTGGCTTAGTTACTTTACTTCTAGTGTATAATTTTTGCTGTTTGGCTAATTTACGTTATTTCTAGTGCATGATTTTTAGATTAATTATACCTTATTTCTAGTTTATGGTTTGCGGTGTTTGGCCTTTTTTACGTTATTTCTAATTTATGATTTTCACTGTTAGGCTTATTTACGTTATTTTTAGCGTGTGATATTCGTTGTTAGGCTTATTTGCTTTATTTCTAGTGAATTTTTTTGCTGCTTTGGCTTATTTATGCTATTTCTATTGTATTTTTCCTGTTTAGCTTATTTTGTATCTTTCCTTTATTCTAAACTACAGTACTTCAATCCTTTCGCAATTAGGCCTAATCAATTTGTAGCACTGTAGCTCAGCTTATACATTGCCCAGAGGCCTGTTTTACACACTTTGAAACAACAAGCGTGTCCATATTGATCACAGTACAAAGTTACTTTCGATTCTTTCATAGCCAAAATTGCACGGAAAAACCTTTTAAGCTGTAGAGGGAAACTTACTTTAAAGTTTCGTTATCTGACTGTGCACTTTGCAGGCGAAAATAAATAACGAAGGACCCAAGCAAGCAGTGTACGGTACGTCTCAAATATTATTTATTTATTGTATATATTTTTTAGATGTGATGGCTTTTCGTCCAACGAGGCGTACAGCCCACGTTCAGGTTTCTCGAGAATATTTATGTATTTATTTTCCTTTTCCTCCTACTTTTCCTTCTTCTTTTCTTTCCGTCTTTACCAGATCAGCATAAAACGATTGTTTTGTTTTTTTATATTTTTTCCCCAAATTTTTCTGTATGTATACATTTTTTTTAATATTTTTTTTTTGTCCGCTTTCGTGGACGGAGGATTCGCGAACATGGATCAATAGATGTGCATCATCTACCCCATTTTTTCGTTCCCGATTAAATGGAAAAGTGGGGTGGGGTGGGGTGGGATGGGGGGGGGGGGGCGGTTGAAGGGAAAGAAGAGCGGATGGAATAGCAATCCTAGATTTCCAATCCATTTCAATTTTCATTTTATTACCCGTTTTGTGTTTCGAATATTTCCGGCTACTTGAGGTATATAGATACACAATTTTAAATATTTCTTTTTTTACTCAGGATATGTTGTTGAATGAAGGAATCCTGCCCACTGGGACACAACAAGGAACATTTTTCTGCCAGGCGCAGCTTGTCTGCCTAATTCTTGTTTAGAATGACGGCTATTGAATATCATAAGTTTTTTGGAATTTTTTGGAGAATAAAACAACAGAAAAAATTTACGACCAAAGATCACCGGCCGCTTGTCTTGAGTATATCAGGTACTGGTCATTATTTAACACCGGGGGGGGGGGGGGGGGGGCCAGATGAAGGAAATTGAGGATCCTCACGGGGATGGCGGTCACAAAGTAAAAATTGACCAAACTGGAGGAGTCATCAGCTTTGGACCTCATAAATGACACCTCAGCAGTCAAAATTTCTGAAAACGCATCAGCTCTTCAGCTTCTGTCCACCTCCACACCCCCCCCCTCCTTCCAGTTCCACCTAATGTCGTTTTTTCAATAAACTTTCTAGAAAAGCTTAAGGGTGCGACTATATTACGGGTGTAGGCATACAAGCAGAGTCCATTCGTCATACTTATTGTATGAAACTCGACACAAGATGCATGCAAGGAACAATGTGGTTTTAAAGAAGGATACTCAACCCATCCTTTCGTTAAAAATTAGGCACGTTTTCTTTACAAACTAGTGGTAACTTTTCGGTGCGCAGTATTTGGTTACCGAAAATCATCCGTAGATAGTCTCAGCATCAATAGGGTAACAAAAAAGTCGATTTTTTTCTTTAGGGGAGGTCACGTTTTTTGAACTTTGATTGGGGGGGAGGAGTCAAGTTTTATTCAGGATTTTAAAGTGGGGTCATCGAAAATTTGGTGGTCACATTTTCATTTCCTCCACCCCCCCCCCCCCCCCCCCGAGCCGTAAGTAATGACTGATCTCCTAGTGGTATGCCAGATGAGACGGAACTGTATTCGAACTAAGCTGCGCTAATGGTCCATAATAATTATTGTCGTGCCTTACTAGTGGTTACCGGTATGTAACCATTTGGTCCCCTACAGAATTTGGTCTCGGTTAAGTAATAATTTAAAAATTAAGTGCATTTAGGACCGCAGCTGAGAAGGGGTGGGGCTGGGGGGGGGGGGAGCGAATTACACCATAAACAAGTGCTAACAGTAATTTTTGTTACTTTGGGAAGTTATTTGCTTAGCCACGTCGTCAGAGTTGTTCGTTAATTATTATTAAATGTAACCAATTTTTATTAATTTTTTGCCAGTTTTTATTACGACTTCAAACTATCCATGACCACAATTATGAGAAAAGGATGTGGGGGAGGTCATTAATTGAGGACCACATTTATGTGAAAAGGAAGGGTGGGGGTGGCGGGGGGGGGGGGGGGCGACTACAACTAGAAACAAGGCTCAAAAGATGTCTAAAACATTTGTGTAAGTAACTGGCTACATCACATCAGTCTGCGCCTCGGCTCTGCAAACCTCTCCTGACATTTCACGCAAAAACTTAATAAAGAAAAAAATATGAAAATATCGCATGTGTTGTGTGTGGTATAAGGTCCCCTCCCCGCCCCCTGCCTTTTTGCCCATAATTGCAGTCCTAAATGCATGTCTATCTAGACACACCTAGTGTCGCCGCCAAGTAGACGTTTTACTGTTGTTGGAGCTTAATTGTTAGAGCGTAATTGTTAGAGGGTAATTGTTGTTAGATGGCGGCTCACTAGCAGACTGTGTCATTTACTGAAACCAACTTATACGTGTTTCAGCATACTGGTGTAAATTCCCCATACGGTAGAAATCTTTGCAAATCGTTTGAATCAGGTGTCTTGGGTCCAGTAACAAAGAAAACCTCAACACGAAAATGTGGAAACGTGTTCTTTATGGAGAAAATATGCCCTCAATAACGTTGATTTGCGTTACTGGTAACTAGTAACTAGTCCGCAGGCTACCATGTTAATTCTCATAGGGTATAACGACACGTCTACAGCTGATTAGGGAAAGTTGCCAGATCCAAATTTCGGCAGACATGTAAAGCGTCATATGGGGAAGAGCCTTTTTCTAAAATGGGGGTTGCAGCTAGAAGCACGTGGCTCTGAAGTGGCCACAAAATTATTGTTGTAACCATTATTTGTATTGTCATCCAACAGTAGATTATAACATGCTTAAGTGTTACACGCGTATCGTTTCAGTACTTAATTGTCAGAATTCATTGTTGTTGCAAATAGGTGGTTCACTAAGAGACGGAATATCTTTTATTGCAAAGGTTTGGTCGTTTTTTTTTTTCGGTACGCGAATTCAAAATGAATTATCTGCCCCACGACCCGAACAAATTTCTCATTACTGGTTCAATAAGACACATGGTATCTTTTATTCCATAGGAATTGATTAGGTCCTTGCAATTACCATACTGTTACGCTTGTTATTAATTTATTGGGAATGACAATAGCAAATGTGAAAATTATGAATGAGAACATTAATACAATAAAATACCTCCAGACAAAAAAGGCAGGGGTGACAATTACACCGTGGGATTTTTTGTACATTCACAGGCCTATGAATGTCGTGATATCCACCCAAAACCAAAACTGGCAAGAGAAACCACCAAGTTTACAAAAAGGGTCGGCCTTTCAAAGCAGTGATATCATTCAACCAGGGAAAGGCCGCCAAGGTTAATCCTATTAGCCAAGTTAATCGCACCGAATATTATTTTGGATGTTAAATGAAAACTTGAAGATTGCTACCGCTAGTAACAATATTCTAGTTTTCATTTAACCTTCGAACTATTAGTAGGTGCGATTAACTTGGCTAATAGGATTAACCTTGGCGGCTTTTCCCTGGTTGAATGATATCACTGCTTTGAAAGGCCGACCTTTTTGTAAACTTGGCGGCTTCTCTTACCAGTTTTGGTTTTGGGTGGATTATGTTTACAGGAAACTAAGTGTATGACGCCACGTTCCCTTGCACTAGAGTGTAAAAAATTGTGGCTATCACACTTCTAGACTCTACACAGTTATGTTTAGTCTACGAGTGGAATTTTACGTGTTTTTTGCGCTCGTAGTGGAAGGAAAGGTGGCGTCATACAGTCAGTTCCCGGCAAACATAATGTGGAACAAACTAGTGGTCGTCATGCTCATATATTTTTTATGTGGATAGGACGGACATTAATGATTTCGTTGAATCTTGGCGGTCGACACACTAGCGTGTATCTTAAACTCAAATACCCAACGTAGCACCTATCGAAACAGATGTTAGCATAGTTGAAAGAAACAACATACAAGTAACTTAGAATAGTGACATTTGCCGCCATATTGGCACCAGTATGGGTTTTGGAGGGCATAAACTACAAGGTGCACCACATAAAAATGGAGGGAAAAACAACGGAAGAGCGGATTTCCTAGGATTAAAATAACGTTGTTTTCTCCAACAACAAAAATCGCGCGTTTTAGGTCTAAGAAATCACTTTTCACAGCATCGGCTTTAGTATGACACCTTGCTGTTTCTCTCTGCAGTGCCCCTTGCAGCTAACCCATTAAGGCTCCAGCATAGAGTTATATACAATAATACTACGTCGTGTCACTGCTCTGTAGACGGTGTCGGCCAATAAACTAAGAGCTTTTTTTTAAGGCCCAAGCAGCAGATGTGAAATAGAAGTTACCATCATTTCATTTGCGTGAGATGTTGTTAGATGACATTTGTCACGAATGTTAATAGTTACGGTCGTTGTATTTAAGTTGTATTTGAATTGTACAGTACGTGTCTTTAATATCCCAAGTTGTGTTAACGACGTGGAAAGTGCACCCGAGTTGTGGATGCTATTAGTCAAGTCAATACTGCATATATTCTCTTGGCGTTTCAGGTGCATTTGCTGATGGAAGATGTCAGCGCGTGGCTGATCTTCATGACATCGAAGCTGCGTCTTGACGTTGCCCAGGCAACCTTCAGCCAACCACTTCCATCCCTCCCTACTAATGGAGAGTAATTTATTCATTGACATGCAAATTTAAGCGCTCTTCAAACACACGTTTCCTTCTTTACACAACTCCAATGATGGGCTTTAGGGCTTGCTGACTGCATGTCACATGAAACGAGCTTTAACGGCAGTGCAATTGGGGATTGGATTCTAGTAAAGGTCATTTGTATCCATATCGAGAGTTATATTCCTGAACGTAGTTGTCTGTGTATTCAACGAACTTCCAGTGACATGCGTGTGTTGTCTTTCAAATTACGGGGTTTGAAAGGAGGCATGTTTATAAATTACGACGAAGCCGTTATGATTATGACAGCAACGATAGGTTATTCAAGTTTTGGAAGTTAGTCAACATGCTGCACGCTGGAGGCGGTTGACGTATATACTTTATGTTTAAAGTGGAAGTTTAAGGATGGTTTTGTTATTTCTTTCGAACCGTTCTAAGTATCCGTTATAGCCGTACTTTTGCAACAAAAGGGATCTGATAAGTCGGTTTTGTCAAACTTATTCTTGGACGGAATCCAAGGACTGAAAGGGCCTAGGGCCATAGGGACATAGGGCCATAGGGCCATAGGGCTTCGGGCAGATGACCAGGAGTGGTTAACGCTCGTTAAACCCTTTGAAACCCTTTGAAGGACTGAAAGAGCGTCCGAGAGCGAAGCTCGAGAATGTTTCTTTCGGTCCGAGGGTACGTCTAAGAAAAGTTTGACAAAACCGACTTATCCGATCCCTTTGTTGCCAACGTATGGCTATAAGGTATTATTAGAACGGTTCGAAAGACATATCAAAACCATACTTATACTTCCACTTTAAACATAAAGTATACGTCAACCGCCTCCAGCGTGCAGCATGTTGACTTACTTCTAAAACTTGAATAACCTATCGTTGCTGTCATAATCATAACGGCTTCGTCGTAATTTATAAACTGCCTCCTTTCAAATGCCGTAATTTGAAAGACAACACACGCATGTCACTGGAACTGAACCACTGACTGGCAGATTCCATCATTTGGGTAACATGCTAGTAATTCAGATTTGTCGAGTTTAAGAATATCCTCCTTTGATGTTGCTGTGAATCGCTAACTTTCCCCTCAGCAAGGTTAGGGTTATGGTTCGATTCTTGGCGTCTATCGAATTTATGTTTTCAATATACTATACCTACAATTTAAAAGCTCGACAGAATCACGTGATGTAGTCAAAAGACTGAATACATTCAAACAGTCAGTTCTTCACACTTGTATTTCGTGTAGGCCTGGTCGTTTTTCATGTAGTACTGGTCTTAATCAGTTAGCTTGTATTAAGGCGCGTTCATGCAAAAAGGCCTTCTCGCTCGCCGAAAGCTATTTGCTAGTCAACCGTTATTTATTAACGATTAGTTTCCCGTTGCTACTAAATGAATGCGGTAATAGATAACAAATTGTATGTATTATAAATAACAACACGGATAAAGAACAAAGTGCTACAGTAATTTTAATATTGTTGTCATTTCACGCTATTTCCAAAATTTGTTATTCTCCCTCAAAGTACAGCTTCTAGCAATGATCAAAAGTCGGTAGAATAAATAGCTTCTCTCAGCGAGAATTCAAAATCCAACATGGCGTCCATTTCGTGGCTATCGAATCGAAGACAAACCATCGAATGCCGGCATACAAAAAACAGTCCGTTGTCTTGTACTGCAGTAAAAATTGTTTTCTTGTTGTCATAAATCGACGCTCAAATGTTGCAAGCATCGTCCGCCGTGTCACGAGGAACGAGGAGAAGATTTGTGTCTGCGTCGTTGCCATGGTTATTAATACGCATAGACAACTCGAAAGCCTCAAAGCAGGTAAAGGCGAGAAGCAGCCATCAGATTTAGTATTGACCAAGTAAAAGCTAGTGAGCGAGAAAACTGTCGTTGCGTAAACTAGCCCTTACCATTGATCGCTTTGGTCTTATTATCAAACCTCGGGGACAATAAAGGGCATACTATTTGGATGGCTGCCAATATGTCTATTGTAAGAAGTGGGCAAATAAACTGTTCTGGACCAGTTAAGGGAGTAATTCATTGGAAATTACAGCGCGTATCAATGGAAAAGATCCAAATAAGCCCCAAATAAGGTCCGATGTGTTTTTACCAACTGCGGACAAGATAGAAGTCAAGAATTGTCCACGCTCAAGCTCCAATTGGGTCATATTTGATCCGTGATGTGATTTTGGTTTATTTCAATTAATTTTTGATTGGTCATCCAAAATTCCCAGAACGTGCAACATGATGTAACTAACCTACCTTTAAGTTAAATCTACATTGATTTTTACAATCGACAACTCAGTTTTAAAGACAGCCAAACAATTTCTTTTTTCAGAGCCAGATTTTCTAAAGTCCTTGGCCTAAATTCCACGATGACTTCTTTTCGTCTTCAGTTATCGAACATCAATCGATCATGCCTTCGGGGATCCTGTTCTTTGGCCAAAAGGACTAACGGGGCCATCATCGATTTACCATGTCTGTATGTCTGTCCGTCCGTCTGTCTGTCATGTCTGTCTTCGTGTAGTAGCATCTTCCAATCTTCCTTTCTTGGTGCCAGCAACCAACCACGGCCCCGGTTCTATTCACTTGTCCAACATTTCCCTTCTCCCTACACAAGTTCTTTCACCTCTGACCCTCACCCCCCTGCCCCCCGGTCTCTCTACCCAAGTCTTCCTTCCTTACAAGATCCTTTT
>JAHWFP010141441.1:0-11969 GCA_023313725.1 Lithobius niger | reverse complement strand
GTAGGTGCGCTTTGACCCTTACACTCACTCTTAGTCCCACTCACACTTGAATACGGCTATATGTTGCTCAATGGCGGCAACCAGCATCAAATAGCAAGCAGAAATAAATAGACATAAATCGCTGGAAATAATACTAAGGAAAATTGGAAATTAAGCCAACAGCGAAAATCATATACAAGCAAATGCAGTACCGTAATTATTTAGTCGTAGGTTGCATCATTTTTTCGGAGTTTAAAGTTTTTTTTTAAATTTCTTTTCTTTTAGTTCGAATTTGTTGCCAATAAGTGTCGATGAATTCAATTCCTACGTCATTGCAACCTCCAAACGGGATTCTTATCAATATACCTCAATATTTTACGTCAATTATGCCAACCGTTACATTACAAACAACCGATTTTAAAGTGTGGCATACTGAAGATTTTTTGTTGAATATTAGGAAGTATTTTTGGGGCATCCTGCTCATATTTAACATTTGGCGCGCTTAGATGGTGGATCCACCTTATGGGTTTCATTGTTTCAAGTTTATGAAGGCGAATTTTTGGCGTTCATGCGGTCCGTAAACCATGATTTCATTTTCTGTCGAAATTCTCAGTTAAAATTTACATATAGTTAAATCTCCTGAAAGTCAGCTAAAATAAATTTGGTAGGGTCTCGCGTGCCCCAATTCAGTTATGGTATGAATGAAATTCACATGGAAGGCAAAGCGCAAGAACGAATAAGACATGAATATTATGAATACACTCAAATGCCATCTTTGTAATCGCATCAAGCAATAACCACTGCACCAATTTAAACCAGATTTTGCACATTGATGCTGTTACACCAAGAGATGGTTTATAAAAAAAATCTACGAAGGTAACAGAATGGTGAGGCTACTGACACTTTTCCAATGGATTAACCAGATCGCTAGTAGATTAACGTGATTACCAAAGGTTTCCCTTTTTTCCCGCTTCAGTTCACTGTGCCGTAAAGTTACTTGACCAGTACAAGTCTCCATGTCACTTAGAGTCGATACAAATGCAACTGCCTTAAAGTGAAATCAAATTAATCAGTTGGATTAATGAGATTGCCATTGGATTTTTAATCTTAATAAGGCATCCCCCCCCCCTTATTTTTAGAGCATTGTTTCCCCCACCAGGGTTTACTTGTCCACCAGGATTTACTCGTGTCCACCAAGGTTTATTAAAATGTCCACTAGGGTTTACTAGAGCCAACCAGGGTTTACTTGAGTTCACCATGGTATTCTATGTCCACCAGGATTTACTCGTGCCCCAGGGTTTAGTTGAGTGTCCACCAAGGTGTACTAGAGTCCACTAATGTGTACTAGAGTCCACTATGGTTTACTCGAGTCCACTATGGTTTACTCGAGTCCACTATGGTTTATTCGAGTCCACCAAGGTTTACTCGAGTCCACATGGGTTTACTCGTGTCCACCAGTATTTACTTGTGTATACCAGGGTTTACTCGAGTCAACCAGAGTTTACTCGAGTCAACCAGAGTTTACTGCCAGTTTCGAAGTTTCGAAACGAAATTGTCAGTTTCGTTTTCGTTCTTTAATTCCATCTTTAACCCGATCGCAGCCATCTCGAAAGGTTAGAGGAAAGATTAACTATTAATATTAATCGACTCTTATTTCCCTTTTCGACAAATTCGAGAAAAAGTTAATAACCTTTATTTGGTCTTTTTTTTATGGTTGTATAAAATATCAGTTCAGTTTACTTAACGTTCTTTTAAATTCAACTTAATATTTACGAACCATGACGACTCGTCTAAAAAAGAAATGAACTGAAGTTTAGAGGAAGGATTAATAATTATTAACGGTATTCAACTCTTGTTTCATTTTTCGACAAAACAAAACTCGAGAAAACGTTACTGACCTTTATCTTGTCTTTTTTTATGGTTATACGTATAAAATGTCAGTTCAGTTTGCTTTAACGTTCTTTAAATAAACAACTTCATATGTTCGAATCATAACGTCTCGTCCAAACAAAGAAATAAAAAAAAGTTTAGAGGTAAAATTACTTTTTAATTAATAGTATTCACTCGAAGCAACAGCAAATACAAAGTCCAGCAATATCTTAATAACGAAACGAAATTGAGGCCCCACTTACTACCGAACGATAAGGTAAACAGCCTATTAAAATGTATTCCTTATAAAAATTTATTCTTGAATACCAAGCAGACCTGGAAACGCCATGCAGAGCAATATTATTAATGGTTGGTGCGGGTGGAAGGAGACACAAAAGGCCGACTCATTGCGAATTCAAAAACGGAATAAATTAAAAAGGATTCTCATTTGTCGGCACAAAAGCCCAAGACAGGTTGGCATTCATATTTTATCGTTCATTATCATGCAATCTCCAAGCTGAAAAGAAACGATGACAGAAAACGCAGGGCCTTTCACGCACCACCCTCTTGGAAAACACGGAAATAACTAAAAAAAAAAAAAAAAGGCAAAAAGGTTGGAAGGTGAGGCGGTGGGGGATGGGAGAGAAGAAGGTCGAAATATGGTTTCTGAGCTGAAATTTGCCGTTGTTATTTTTATTAGGGTCTGGCGTAATAAAATTGTCACACCACTGTAACAACATCAAGATTGTTTACTATCATGTTATTAAAATGACAGGTTAAGTTAATTATTTGACATTTCCGTTTCAAAAGCAATACCCGTCTCCCCCCCCCCCCCTTAGAGGTCTGTGATATTTCTTAAATTATTGATTACGTAATAAACGGTTCTTAAAACGACCTCACATAATCTGGAGACACGAAAACCTTGTGTGAACACAAGTATACATTATCTTTGTTTCTAGACGATAAAAGATCTGACTAGGAATATAAGAAAGTTGGTTTTACCATGTTTTTAGGCACATGTTATCTCATGATGGATAGAGATAATTTTGCCAGGAACCAAGGTGTTTTTAAAGGGACGGGGGTGACGTTCTAAAACTTTGGCATTCATATTTTGCCATTCATATTCATGTTTACTGTATGAAACTTGTCAACTGTCCCACGATAAATTGCACATTTGAAGAAACTGTTCTTGCACATGACTGACTATATATCTAAACTTGGTGAACTATTCTGTTGAACTAGTATACAAACGGCCGAACTCGGAATTTTGGTTTTCAAAAAATACATTTCAATTAGTTCGATTGACAAATGCGTCGATTTATAAGATGCTGTCAATGCTAAAATCGAATTGAAGCTATGGTCGAATTATTTATTTTCATCATATCGGTCACAAGTTATGGATGGGCCGATCACGTATTCGGTATACTCATAACTTCATGTGAGAGCCAATTTCAGCTCTCTTTTTTACTGTCATGTCACTTAGACGAGTGTGGTTTTTAAGTACCATGTGCTGCAGTGACGAATGAAAACGTCGTGTTAAACGAGATTTGGTTGGGTTTTAAAGGACGTGCATTTAAAGTTTATAGTTTGAACTCAGTTTTGAAGGACTATCGATACCGATACCGATAGAAACCGATTCTAAAAACAAAACGACGGCCGTGTACTGTACAGTGAGGGGGGAGGGTGTGAATTTCTTAAATTTCGAGATTTCGTAGCGTAACTTGTTCAGGCAACCCTTAAATTCGTAACTCAAAAACTCGTATTATTTACAATTAAAAGCGAGAGGTGACATAAGACGGGAGAAGGAAAAGGGGGGAGGGGATATCGGGAAGGGGGCGGCACCGAACGTTCTGGGCCGTTATCCTGCAGGCAGCAAATGTACGATAGAAATTGTTTTGCCATTTGGCTTTTTCGTCCTGTTTGTGCTTAGTTAGCATTTCCCGAATTAGGCTTTCTTGTTGATAATTAAAGTTAAGATAATCACGGATGGTAAAAGTGAATTACCAGGAAGATTGCCTCTTACGTTGCAAAACAAGCAACAGTAAAGGACAAATTATAACCCATAACCGCCTGAAAGAACTTTCAGACCCTTTTTTTTTTAAAGTCTTGGGTCGGTTCTCGAGATTCGAACCGGCATTCTCTTGGTTTGGAGCCGACGACGTTGACCACTGGCTGTGGCTGCCCGCTTTGCTCGGGGTCCCCGGGGACCCCTCACAAAGCTCGCGCTGGGACTTAGTTTTTCGCTGTTATACGTTGAAGGCGTACGTTCGTATCTAGGAGGTTATGGGTTAACAAAAGTACAAACATCGTTCGCGTGCCGAGGTATCATCATCATTTTACAGATATATCAACAGGAGCAATGTCTGAAAACGCTCACAATCAGAAGTTGTAGTGCCGTCTGGAACCTGTCTTAATAACCTGTGCTTGCCTTTTCCCAAAACCTCAAAGCAGCCTGAAAAATAGCTAGGGGCCGCCAACTTCTGCGATCCGTGTAAACGTATGTGCTGACAGGCCACAGTTGCTTTTGTTTTTTGTTTTTTTTTGGGGGGGGGGGGGGGAGAGAGAAGGACGGGAGGTTGAAATAACTATAGGGAAAATAAGGAACATTGGATGCGTGCAATGCTCTTGGATGTGTATTAGAAAATGGGCCTCGGATGTTCAAATTATTAAAATTAACGGGTAGGAGAGAGGGGGGGGAGGAAATGGGCGCCCTAAAACGTCACACCATATGCCCTTTCGGCCCGCCGTGCGTAACACGGATTCCAGCTAGTTTTAACAAAATGTGCCTCACTTCTTCTTTATCGGGTATCATGCCAACTTTCTGTGGAACAAAGGGATTTTTACCTTCAATTAATTTGTGGTATGCACGATTAGTGATAAAAAAAACTCCTCCTGATTGGTGTTGGAGTACCACAGATACATCGACATACAAATTTGATTTAATTTTCGGAGATTGATTTTTCCTTGGTCACCTGTAAAGAACAAGGCAACACGCTAATAAGCCTTACAAACCAATATACAACCTCATACAGCGCATATTTACAATAAAATTCAGTAAAAAAAAAGATTACACTTGATTGTGCATGGCGAACAACACTCAGTCCGCCATTAAGTCATTACCAGTGAATAATCTATAAAGATCAGTGGTCTCTTTGAGCATTTCAAGATGGCGGACTGAGTGTTGATTAACACACACAATCATGCATTTTTAATAGTTTTTTTTACTGAATTTAATTCCCGTAATTAAATTAAAGATGTCAGTCAGGAGTTTTTTTTTTTTTATCAATAAACTATTTTTACCGTTTAAGAACTTTCAATAAACTGTTTTATCAATTTTTCGTTCGTTGTCTCTGTTACGTAACGAACCACTTTCTAAATATAAGCGAAGAACTAAAAACGAAAACTACACTCGCGGTCATCGTTTATTGTCCAGTTTTACTAAGAAGGCTACCAAACAATCATTTACAATTTTGCTCCTGGGAATGAAATAAACCGGCGTTTATGCACCGGAATATTTGATGTACGTAATTCGGTTATCTGCCTTAATATTGAGCCATTATGTCTCGAACTCTGACATTTGACTTCGGTTTGCTGATGGGATCGAGATTATTTATTTAAGAAGGGGGAAAATTTTGGTCTAGACATGCGGAAAAATAAAAAACACCCATCAACTAATGATTACGTAGCTAATAGTTCCCAAGAAGGATCAACAAACATTAAAGGCCGGTTGTCAGCAGTTTAGCACTGCAGCATGTAAGCCTATCGAGTTCTCTCGTGCAGGAAGCAAAGGAATGCACAAAGTAAAACTTTTAAACGTACAAACAAGCCACGTGACTCCTTAATTATTGATTAAAAATTTGATACGCCCTCGTGCGCCTGGAAACAAGCTATAAAGCTCAACGATATTAGTGTCACTATAGATGGCGGTAGGGGAATTTCTTTATATTTTTTCGTGGCGCCATCTAGTGACACTAATATCGTTAGGCGTTATAGCTCGTTTCCAGGTGCACGAGGGCGTACCAAATTTTTACTCAATAATTACGGAGTCGCGTGGCTTGTTTATTGCGTTTAAAAGTTTCACTTTGTGCATTCCTTTGCTTCCTGCGAGAGAGAACCCGTTAGGCCTAGAAGCTGCAATGCTAATTTGGTGGCAACCGGCCTTTAATGTTATAGCTTTCGAGCAATACTATCAAGTCCACGATCCTTATGTGAACCTCAGCATGAACGTCCATGTTAACATCAAACTTTGAAATTCTTTGGTTTCCCCCAGAACTGACCTATCATCAACGAAATTCGGTATGTTGGGGGGGGTCTTGGAACAACTATTTCACTACACTAAATATTTTAATAATAACAATCGAACTATTTAGCCTCCACAAAAGGCTATCTGTTGTTGTTGTTATTGGGACTCTTTGCTCTCACCTGAAGATTGCGTGAACCAATGAACCGATTTTCACTAATTTTAGCTTAAAGTAGGTGTTAAAAAGGACCAGGGACATTTGAACGCTACTTTAATGTGACTTCAATATTCATGTGACTGTTATTTTTGTTGGGGAATTTTTGCCCTCAGCTAGAGATCGAACCAGTGAAGGAATTTTTTACAGCTTAAAAGACCAAATTAAAATTTTTTTTTAAACAAGGATTTCCTGATTGGGGGCGGGGGGTGTGGGGGGGGGGGGGACGGAGAACCGCAAAGCAAACATATTTTTAAAGCTAACATATTTTTAAAGAAATTAGCATAAATTTGAAACATTTTCCCGCAACTCAGTCTCCAATTTTCATACGAGTTCATGTCCAGTTTTTCACAAAAGGTAAATTTTTTAAAAAAACTAAACCATGCGCAATGGCTGTTTGCCGTGACGTCACCATAAGTTAGCCAATGACGAACGAGAACAACGGCTGTTTGGCCGTCTGATTGGACTAGCCCAATCACGTGATATGCACGTCACAGCAAACAGCCATGGCGTGTGGTATAGTGCCTCTCCGGCGATTCCCGAGTTCCCGAACGGCCCAATCCGACACTGATGCGAAGTCGTCTCCAAACTTAGTGCGTACCGCTTTGAAATTCACGACGCTAAAGGTTAATGAGACACTTGTTCGGCTTGTTTTTAATGTTATTGATATGCCAGCATCAGCATTTTCTCTCCAGAAAATGTAAAATGGCTGTTCTTCGACACTGTAATGTTTCAGTTGTAAACAGCTAAGTGATGTTTGTGTTATTAACCCGAGTATTGGTCTTGTATCTTTCCAGCTACTTCCCCACTTGCTCGCTGCCAATTCCCTTCTTGGCTAACCTTAGGTCATCACTGGCACACTCTGGACGGCCGCTTGACCTTCTCCTTTGGCCATCGCAACAACTCGTTCCGTCTGGTGGACCAGGCAGGGGCAGTGGCCGATACGCACGTGCTCTGCATGGACGAGATCCACAACCACGATCGGAGACTCGTCATCGTGGCAGCCCACGTCACCATCGGATGGTAAGGCCACGTTTGAAACTCTTATTAGTGATAGATTACGTCTAAAGACGGGTGAATTTACTTTATAACAACACTACAATGACGTGGCTCTTTTTGTTGTTGGTCTTAACTTAATATAAGACCGTTGAATACAACGTTTCTTACCCAACTATGTCTCCCTCCATCTGCCCTCCCCCCAACGTCCATGAGAGAGACTCCTTAACTACCCCAATCAGTGGCGTGCACGGGGGGGGGGGGGGACATTGCTCCTGTCCTTTTTGCCTTTTTTGAAGAAAAAACATGCCGTATTTTGCTTTTTTGCACAGATAAGTTCTGGTCTCAGTGATGGGAAAGGGCCTAGAGCCCTAAAAAGGGCAAAAAGAAAGCTAGAAGTTCAAGAATGGGGCCAAAAATGGTAAAAAAAAAAATGGGTAACAAGCAAAAAAATAAGTCACCATACATATAAAGTTCAAGCGTTCCCTTTCACTGAAAGTTGCCCCATGCTCTCTCGAATGTCTTTGCTGATCCCAATCCCCACCCATCCATACCCTCTTCTTCTCTCTCCTCTCCACCACCCTCCCAAATCGTCGCACTCGAATAGAAACATGAAAAAACTGCAGTTTAGCAGTAGAAATGTGGTCGTTTATGAACGATCAGACATACCTTTGTGATCTTCATTTTGGTTTAAGCGATGTTTCTGAGCGGATGTGTTGGTGTATTTGGGTTCTAATTGGCGTTGCTACAGTTTTATGACGTTTTAAAATTTACGTTGTGAACACCCACCGTTTTGTTGCTTTCAGTCGCGACGCAATGGGCATGTGTAGGATTTAGTAAGCATGCAAACACTCTCCTAAGCATATTCTAAAATCTACGACGTACATCGCATCAAACCTTCCCTCCCCCCTCCCCCAAAGGGAATCGTGCACTACGCCTCACTACGTATTTCCCAAATTATCGCATGGCATCCTTGGAGCGTTACGCAGCCAGCAAGCAAGCCAGTCTTCTCGCCTATTCTTAAGGCGAACAATTCTAAAAGCTGATAGGAAAGTCAAGCAGGCTAGTTCCTTGCATCTGTAATGATTTCTCAACACGTCATACTACGCCATCTTATCTTAAAAAAAGCAGACTAAGCAAACGTCTAGTTGGTTGTCCGTATCTGGGCACATTCTTCACGATAGTAGAGCTCTAATGAAACTCCCGCTTCATTGGGTGGGGAAGAGGGTATTAAGGCTTAATGGCGCGTCGACATCCAGGTCATCAGCGCCAACCTCAATCACAGTGCAGTGGGAGAATATGAAGAGGGAGGGAGAGAAGTCTGAAAAGAGCCTTATGATCGAACTTGATGGCGGGGAGGGGGCCCACATGCTATCAAGGGCGATACATTCCTAATTAGATTAATTAATTGAATCCAAACTTGATTCATATCAATACTCAATACTTAATTCCTATCGTGATCCTTTCCAATCGCGATCCTTTCCAACAAGTACGGTCACATGGGTTTGTCTAGTATTTACCGTTAATCAATCAATCTCTTTCTAAAAATCTATTTTAAAATTTGACGCCTTGCAGCTTTTCTGCAGAATATTGGGAAGTGTTTTTCGGGCATCCTTCTCGTATTCATCGTTTGGTGTGCTTAGATGAGGGATCTACTGTCGTGAAGTGTCATCGTTTACGGTTTATGACTTGACACAAATTTGGCGTTCATACAGTCACGAGACCATCGTTCGTTGCTATTTCTTACGGCACGCATAACGCTGAGTCACGTGACGAAGGGAGCGAAGGTGATGTTGTAGTACTATGCTGAATCTCGTGAATGGTACGACGGCGCATGCGCGCACTGCGCCTGTCCTTTATCGGACAAGAAGGAATTTCCCTTTAAAAACATTTGACAACGAAAAAAGGACTTTAAGGCCCCTATTCCGAACGCTGACTCAGTACTTGGCCCCAAGTACGACTTCAGTGAGCATGGATTGAAGTCAAGTATGGATTTCATATTCCCAACGATGACTCGTACTTGACTTGAGCAAGAGATCTCAAGTCATGCTCAGCCGAGCACGAGTTACAGAATACCATTCCTAAGTTTCTTAGAAAAGTCCTATAAGCCTCCGTAGGAAAACATATAACACGCACATTCTCAACAAAATAGGGTGCTCACTCCATGTAAACACGCATGCAAGTTGGGAATCAAGAACATTAAACCATTTGTAAAGGCATTAGTGTTAGCGCCATTGGTTTTATGAAAATAATAACCGAAAGAGCACGAATGGAACAGCGATACCGAAAGTGAAAGTGTTACCACCCTCTACTGGCGAAATACGACACTATGCAAACGCCAAATCCGCTTGCTACGCGTTCTTTTTTGACGTAAACATCCTTATATAATCTTGTAATTAAATACTAAATGCCTTTACACTGAACTGAAAGTTGAAATATTACGTCTTAGGCTGGAGAATAATTTTACCTGCAGTAATGTAGGCCCGTGGATTTTATCTCGAGTGTCTTTATTCAAACCTACATGCAAAACTAGAGGCACAAGTATTTCTTGCAACACACTCACAGGTATTTCTTTTGACTATAATAAGTTGGTTATACGTAAGAGGCATATACAATTAAAAACTTAAGAATTGAAGAATGACGAAATTATGTGATTGGTGCCTGCCTCCATGTTAGCTTTCCTGTTTGACTCAGTTGTACAACATTAGTTCAAACGTATGGAAATATTGCAAACGCATTTTTTTCCACTTTTTACCGTCGTTTGAGGCGGTTTAGCACAGTCGCAGAAATCTACGTAAATTTTGAGAAAGCTATCGCGTGGGAAGCACGGAAATAGTGAGAGCTTTTCTTGTCCTTTATAAAGATGAAACAACAAGAAATATAACACAAATACAGCTTACATTAGGCCATTACTGGTGAACAACAATTATGGACGCAAAATTTTTAGAATGTTAAGCTATTTATTAGAAGTGCTTTAATAAAATGTATACTAAAGAAATGTGGACCTTTGAAAAAGACCTATGGAACTAAACACGAAAGTTAGGTGTTAGTTGATGATAACTTAAAAAGCTGTCTATCATTTATATATTTTGTATTTACTTTTAATTCTTGAGAAGTTATATTAATACAGATTTCCTTTTTATGCAATGTACTCATATTGCTAAGATTGATTTTGTAGAAGTGGCTTCATAGTGTTTATGTATGTATACGTTATTGTTTACTATGGAAACAAAATTTAGAAAAAGGTAAACTGATTGTAAAAACAAGTGGCAAATACGATTTTATTCTCTTTGAGTTTGCCATCAGTATATACCTTAACGCATACAATTGCATACTAATTTGCTCTCTGCACTCCAACCAAAAGAAGAGGTAGCAATTGTTCTCTACCACGTGACGAAATGTCCGCCGTACGAAAAGCCCGGTAATCATCACCGCAATTGCCCCGCCATATGTAGGGCTGCCAAAATGCACAACGGTTTAGCAGCGAAGCCGCTTCTTGCTTAAGGGGAAACTTGACCATACCTCATACCTTTGTCGAGATTCCGTGCTTGAAACTTGACTTTGAGCATCAGTTGAAGTCTTAGTTTTCGTTCAGAATACCATTCTCAAGTACGGCTTTAAGTTACTCAAGATTGGAGTCAGTGGTCGAGTTAAGCTAGGTTACAGAATACCATCGCGTACTAAGCACGTTCTTGAGTTCAAGTCAAGTACTAAGTAAGCATTCGGAATACGGACCTAAGTGTCTTAAGGTTTCGCCGCCTTTATGACGACGACATATTCCGACCGCACAGTTAAACTTACCAAGCCGTTGGAAAATGATGAACGACTTGTGAGCAACAAATGCAATTATCTTGCATCGAAATAATCAGTACATCGATCATTTGCGATACTCAGGTGATCGAATAAACTTTGCGAAGCAAGTTTCGACTCCAGTAGAGAAGGCTAGTTGTAATTATGCGACAAACACCTCCGAAAACTGTTTGATGACGTCAGTGTTTCATCAAACATTTCCTATTCATGAAAATTAGAAAGTGGCTTGCTTCAAAATAATAGTAATAAAAACCACTGAAATGACACATAATTTGCATCTTACTTAGTAACACTAACACGACATAGCCTAAACATCTCAAAACCGGTAAGCTTCGACAGTTGGATACGGCTAGGGTGGATCAAAAAAATGTTTTTTTTTTTATTTCAAATCATAATAGTGCGGAAAAGTTGGTCTTCGACCTCCTAAACGCTATCCCAAAAGGAACAAAAATCTAAAGTAATTTTTAGAATTGCCCACCTGGGCTTAAAATTTAACATTATAAGTCAATGGGGAAAATCGCTAGTTTGGCAAAAATGATTTTTGACTAGTTTAAAATAGAGTTTTTTACATTATCTCGTTTTGTACTCTCAGAGACCACTAAATGAAGCCAAAATCAGAAACATTTTTTTCTTCCAGAAAACAATACGAATTATCGGTCACCGAAATAGAGGAAAAAAGCAATTTTTTTGTCGATTTTACACCGTATATTAAAAGACAAAATTATTTTATTTGATTTTTTTCTTCTTTTAGTTGTCTCTGAGAGGATCAAATAAAATAATGTAAAAAGCTGCGTTTTAAACTAGTTAAAATCATTTTTTTTTTTCAGAATTAGCGATTTTTCCCATTGACTTATGTTAAAC
>JAHWFP010141437.1:0-16548 GCA_023313725.1 Lithobius niger | reverse complement strand
TTCAAAAAGAGTGTGCCAGCGTGAAAATAAACTTAATAAAATGTTTTTATATTTAAAAAAATTATAAGAAGTTGCTGGCATCAGAGTTGCCAATCAATTTCAGCGGTAAAATTCTGTAAAACTGCTGTACTGTAAAAATCATAGCAGTGGTCTGGGAGCAGAAAACTGACTGAGAAGCCCGAGTTAAAAAAAAATTTGAACGAAATAGAATTTTTTCGAAACGTTTCAGGGTATAATTAGAAATAAAATACTTCTAAGGATTTTATAATTATTTTTTTAACATATAATGATGTTGTCGGAACTGTCAAAATACTGTAAACCTACAGTAAAAAACACTGGCAGCTCCAGTGAATTAAACAAAAATACAGAAAATTTTACTGTAAATTAAAGTTTACTGTAAAATAAAAGAATTTGTAGGGTATTTCTTTATTAACATTGTTTAAAAAAATGGAAAGTGTTATAATGCAAAAACAAGCGATTCCAGTGTTGGCAGTTTTTTAAAATATTGCCGCGAACTGTGGAAATAGAAATAATACAGCAAATTGAACTGTGAATTTAGTTCATTACTGTAAAAACACTGCCTTTACTTTTTTACAGTTCGTAATTTAAAAGTTGATAGTCGTTAGCTGTACCAAAAAGAAAAAAGGAAAGTTCTTTTTTTTTTACAATGTGAGTAGAATTTAAACGGCAACAAAAATTTACTTGGAGACGTCAACCTAAATTTAAAAGAAGTGTAAAAAAAAAATGAAAACATAGCGCTAAACGGTTTCTTCGGCGTTGCGTTCCGGATACTTCATTAAAAAAAAAAAACTAACAATAATCATAATATGATTATGACAGCTTACCAAATTAAAGCAAAAACCAATGTGAACCTTACCTTTGTTGGTTTCGTACTAGGCCAGTTTGATTGTTGTCTAGTAATACGTGGAGATACTCCCTTTCCTCCGCTTGCGTAAGGCTTACAAAACACCAACAATCCGACGTCGACAGGTGCCGGCAACAATTTTTCTTGTTATTGTTGAAAATAAAGCAACAATGGCAACTACAGTAAATGTGCCGGTATCTTTTCCTGGGACCAAGGTTCGGCATCGGATACCGGTAGGATATTTCCCCCTGTTTTTTTTTCTTCTCCAACAAAATCGCAGCACGAAAATCCAGATATAACAATTCTTCGTAATTATTTTTTTTTGATCAAATTGCAAAAAGTGTGTCAGTCACTTCCTTGAACCCGTCACACCCGTAAAAAAAATATTAACTCTTCTATAAGTTAATATCAAATAAATCCTCAAGCTTCAAGAATGCAATATAATGGTCCAGTAATCCTCATTTCCACCCCCCAAAATTATATATATATATATTTATATATACATATATTATATTATTTACGCAGTAACCAACACCTTGTTATATTATTCCAAAAATAAACTCTTATCTGCACGCACGAAAATTGTTTTAAAAAAATACACCACACACACAAGACGAGATGGTTAAAAAAAAAAACACACGATAATTCCCTGACGAAATCTTTTGATATGAGCGCCGTTATAAATTTCCAGCTGGCAACAATCCTCTGTACAACACACAATTTTCACTAATAATTCACAAATCCACACTTTAGTCCATCGAAACGGGTAGTTATCAGTCCTTAGGTGGTCACATGGTTCTAAGCCTAACACGCACGCACACACACACACCACTCATCCGCCGTTCCAAACCGCCCGGGTACTACCCCACCTCTACGCGAAAACCAGGATATCCCCACAACGCCGAATTTCATCTACACGGACGCACAGCTACCATTTTTCTAATCCCGCCCCGCTCAGCGACGCAACGTTCCATGGCTTCTTCCCATTGGTTCGCTCGACAAACATGTTTATTGCATGAGAGAGAAAAGAGGGTAGGGGTAGAAGCGATTACGTAGCAGTCCTCGCACTGGTCACAACCCTCCCTCACTCTCTCTCTCTCTCTCTCTCTTGCGCGCGTTCAACAACCCCCACCCCTGCTTTGCTCCCCCCTCCCGCTCCCCTCAACCCACACCCGTGAGCCAAGCTCAGCCTGCTGCTGGAAGGTTTGTAATTTTCATCCCTGCTTATCAACGCCGCCTAGTGACGTTTTTTGAAACTAAACGGAGTTATTTGTAGGGGTAAATACGACGACTTCGGGTGTCGTTTCTCAGTGGCTTAAAACAGAACGATTAAAACTCCTACATCACGTGGGCGGAAGTGCACTCCCAAGGCTGTCTGAAAACCCACCATTTGGTAGTCATCTGCATTAATTTTCATTTGTGTTGTCCACATTGTTTAAGGTTTGATTAGTAACTTTTCAACTAATCCACAGCAGATTAAGTTGGGAAGATGAATTACAGTAACCATTACTAGCACCGAACTGAATAACTGGCACTGTTAACCTTAAGCAATCCTTCGTATGAAAGATAATGCACTATAGCCCTTCTGCAGCGCATGAATGGCTGAACCAGACTTAGTGAAAGTGTTAATCCTTGCATGCTACAGCATTGTGACACTGTAATCAACCAAATAAAACCTTGTGAACAAGTTGCACTGAAATGAGGGTGTCATTCCTTGCATATGCATAACTGATGCATTGTAGTAACCCTTTGCAACACACAACTGACGGAACCAGACCTAGTGAAACTGTCAATCCTTGCATGCCTTTGTAACAAACGAGTGGTTGAATATAGACTCAGTGAATGTGTCCATCCAGTCACAGTGTAACACTGAGGTGTACTGTGTTACACCACATCCTGTGAAAGGAAGGACACCACGCCCTGTGTTACACCACACCCTGGAAGGGTGCCAAATACCTCAATGTTTGCTGTGGAAGGATGGACATGGACACGTACACTAAGTGTAGTTAAAGTGTCAATTCTTGCATGTTATAACATTGTGGCATTGTAACTAAACCTATATGTAGAGCTGCTGTGGTTAAACTAGATTTAGTGAATGTGTCCATCCTTTCACACCAAACATTGTGGTATTGTATTGACCTCTTATGAGTGATTGAACCAGACTATGAAAGTGTCAACCCTTGCAAGGTACAACATTGTGGCAGTGCAAGTAAACCTTCGTTGCACATCAGTGATTGAACTGTGTCCATCATGTTACGTGTAGTGACCTCATATAGCACATGAGTGATTGACCCAAGCCTAGTAAAAGTGTTAATCCTTGCATGTTGCGTGGTACAACATAGCAAGTAAACGTTTGTTGCACATCAGTGGTTGAACTAGCCTTATTGAATGTGTCCATCCTTTCACAGCACAACATTGAGGTAGTGTCGCAAGCTCATGTGGCACATGAGTAATTGAACCAGATTTCATGAAAGAATCAATCCTTGCAAGGTACAACACTGAAGCACTGCAAGTAAACCTTTACAGCCCATCAATGCTTGAACTAGACTTAGTGAATGTGTCCATCCTTTCACAGCACAACACTGAGGTAGTATTACAAGCTCTTGCAGCACATGAGTAATTGACCCATTGGTCCGATATTTGGCAACTTCCACTCTTATGATAAATCTGGTATCTCCCACATAGGAAACTCTAATCAGGTTTCAAGTATTCACTTGCGTCTAATCAACTTAAATCCATGGACCTGGTTAAGGACTTGGGCGTCTGGTTTGCACTAGTTTTAAAAGCGTTCATGCATTGTGGGAAAATTACTTCCATGGCTTATCGAAGACTTGCTACTGAGAGATGCTGTATTAGAGCAGCTACTTCGAAAACCCTCGTGGGAGCTTTTAAGGTGTTCGTTCGTCCAGTATTGGAGTGTGCGAGCCTAGTACGGTTGCCGCATCTCCTCAAGGGCGTGGATTACTTGGAGGCAGTTCAGGGTTCATTTACGCGCAGTCTTCCGGAATTCAGAAATATTGACCCAGGGGAACGCCTATGTTGCGCTGGTCTGGGGCCCTTGGAACTGCGTAGGTTTAAGGCGGACCTTATCCTGACTTTCAAAATTGTCAGGGGATTTGCACCGATGGATTTTCCATTCTTTGAGTGGTCTACGTCAGAAAGGACCAGAGGCCACTCACTGAAGCTAATTTCCCAACACTCACATATCGAGTGCAGAAGAAACTTTAAGAGTGGTTGAGCCAACCAACTCTCTGACCGAGGATGCGGTCTCTACAACTATAGCCTACGTTAACCGCCTTTTGGCTGATTATGAAAACTGTATCTTTGGATACGTTCCTGAAGAGTTTGTACTAGATATTTACTACTGACCAGTTTTATGACCGTTCGTTTTTACTTTACCTTTAGAGACAACCTGTTCTTTCGTCGTCAAGCCATTTTTGGGTTAAATGGATTAGCATTATTAGTGAAAGTGTCAATCCTTGCATAGTATAACATTGTAGCATGCAAGTGAACTTTTGTTGCCCATCAGTGAGTGAATGTGTCCATCCTTTCACAGCAGGATTGACACATTCACTAACTGGGGAGGAGAATTTGTGACGGAGACCCATACTGAAACGCCTTAGATTCATTCCTTTTAGTTTCGTCTAAGTTTATAGAGGGTGCCAGGAGTTTTATGTGGGAATTTCTACTCAGTTTTCAGCCTCAAATTAAACTAAACTAAACAAAACTATAGCTTGTATTTAATTATTATTTAGTTTTGCTTAGTTGTGATTTAGGTTTCTTTAGATTTGGGCTGAAAAATTAGCAATAATTACCCGATTGAATGCGTGGCGCCCTCTGAAAACTCGGATGGAACTAATAGGAATGAATGTCACACGTTTCAATAGGGACTTCTCCTGCCCAACCCGATAAATTCTTGATTGTAGTCATCATTTGAGAGGTCAACCGAACTTATTGAAGGAATTAATCCTTGATTGGTACAGGATTGATGCATCGCAGTCGTCCTAGCAGTCACAGTCGTCACAGTCGTCCAAACTTATTGGAAATATCGAACTTGCTTCTTACAGGGCTCATGCACTGCAATCATCCTTGGAATGATCAATCAAACTTGACTGGAAGGTACTAATTCTTCCTTGGTGCAGGATTGATGCATTACAGTCATCGTATGTCGCACAGGAGTGGTTAACAAAATTTATGGAAAATATTATTCCCTATTTGGTACAGGATTGATGCATTGCAATCATCCTTTCTTGTACTGGAACGATTTATCAGGATTATCGAAAGTCATATTTGGAACTAGATTACTAGACTGTTGCACTGCCCTTTGCCAAGCATTGGGATGTATACAGTGAACGGGGATGAAATTACCCCTAAAAACACAATTAAGGTGATTTGCAATAACAGGCCTTTCGAAACAATGTTAAATTTAAGTATAAATCCCGAAAATCGTTGTTTGCAGCGCTTTACAGAATGCTACGAAAGAATTATACGTTTTTCATTTTTCATTTTTTCTACCATTTTTGCCATTAAGATGCCACTGCAAATCAAGTATGTGAATGTGATTCATTAGTTTGTATTAGTATGTTTTTAAATTTAAATTTTATGTTTTAATAAATTTTTTGAGCCTTAAGTCAGCCGAAGCAACTTAATGCATGTATGGCTGAACCGGCTCAATTTTGAACATTACCAGACTTTTAGAGAAGAAGAAATATCTGGTAAAGGGAGGTGCCAACCCGGGGATCCGATCCGGGACATACGCATTTCAAATTAATCGCTTTAAATTGGAAATTAAAATTAAAAATAAAATTTTTTAAAAATTTAAAATTTTCATTATTATTCTTTAAAAGGTAAAGTGTTCAATCACCTTTTAAAGTATCCAGTCTGAAGTCAAATATTTAACATCAGGAAAACACGTGCTTAAAACACGTAGAGCGCCAAAAGTGTGTGTAATAAAACAATAGACAATGGGCCTACTGTTTATTAGGCTTATTAAGATGACAAAATAAATAAAGAATAAACCTATTTCGATGCCTTTTGGACTTAAATAATGTCAGACTGCCTGAGTGTGAATTGAACGCTCCACCTGTAAGACCAAAGGCCCAATCCTACCACTAAGCCTGAATGGCTGAACGCTAGGACCTGGACCTTAGGTTTTTTAATGGTCGTGGGTTCGATTCCCCGCTCAGGCAGTCTGACATGCAAGTCGAAAAGGGAACGCAATAGGTTTACATCTTTATTTATTCGGATAAATCAGAGTTTTTATCTACAATAAACAGACTTATAGCCGATCCAGCTTTATACGTGTTTATTTTAGATAAAAACACTTACTGCTTTAAGTTAAACACCTTTTTGGTCGCTACGTGCGTTTTGGGCATGTGTTTGTAAAGTGTTGAAAATTGAAGGTTTACGTTTTATTTTGAAAGCGTTTCACGTCTGCAACACTATAAAACGCTTTTTGAAAGGTCTCTTCACGGAGCATGCAATTTTCGAAGCGATTTTATGTTTTCTAGCTAAACACGTCTAAAACATTTTCGTGTGTCTGAGATATGTTTGTTTTAAAAAACACAGTAGCAACAAATGGTAGCAAAAAATGTACAATTTTTAAATCTTTTTTTACAATTGTTTTAAAAGTTGTTCAAGGCCAATTATTTCTTCCATATACCAGCAGAGGGGTTAGCGGTCTTTCTCAAGTAAAAATTAAAACGAACGAAAGTAAAAAAAATTGTTGTGAGCAGGTTAATAGACGCTCCAAATTTTGCAGAAGAATTGTTTGGAATTTTTTTATGCTCTTTCGTGTATGTCTTTAAAACATCTGGCTGTTTCCTCTTTCCATGTTAGTCACCAAATTAAAGCAAAAAAATCGAGAAAGTAGGCACTACAGTGGCTGCGGCCTATCTTCAGTTCACCGCAGAACGAACACGGATAATCGATTGTACGTTTTTAGTAGCAGAGTGCCTTGTTGATATCCAAGACGGTTACAAAAACAATGGCGGCCATCGATTAAAGCCGCCCCCTCCAGGAAAACGTAGCCGCTCACAAAATACTTGCAGGACTCAAGATACACCGCTCAAACAATACAATAAGCACGTATTCCTGTTTTAGATCACCGAAATCAGTCCTTTATCCACTCTAAAAGATGATTGTAACATCCAGTTTTGCTGCTACAGCATTTTGTATTTTTTTTTTAAATAAATGTTTAGAACCTGTTTCCGATGGAAGAAGGTCGATATGAGACTTGGTTTAAAAGAAAAATACCGTGAAAAGTAGGGGGGGGGGGGCAAGTTTTTGGCTCAATTGACCAACGGTGAAAGTAGAGATTGACTATTTCTTACTAAAACTTGAGAAGAACGTCGAACTTAGCAGTGAGAATTACGAGAAAATTTTAACAATTAGTACAGGAATTGCAGAAACAGGAGAAACTAATTGGAGCTCCATGATAACTTAAAGAAGGATTTACTGTGAAGTGGTTTTCATTGTATTCCGTTCATATTTCTTGTTTTGAAGAGCTTTTCCACCAGGTAGAGTATTTGTTCCCATGAAGCCAGGTGCAAGCAACACTTGGGGATGTGTATGTACGCTGCAGTCTGCGTTGGTAACAGTGTACGTGAGCGAAACACCATTATAGTGTGCGCAACAATGCCATCTGGAATATATCTGACGAGCGATGATTCTGCAATACGGGTAATGAAAGCTACCGACGCGTTTTCTTGTCGGGTTAGATGGTTTGTCGTTCTTAGACGGAATACCAGTTACTCGTTTAAATTTTCCCTGTTTTACTTAGAAATTTTTACAGTGTGAATCTACTTATTTCCTTTTTAAAGCATATTAAAAAACAACTTTATAAAAAAAAAAAAGTCTTACTTTAGGCATCTTTCATGAGTCGTGTCTACTTGGCCAATGAAAATGATGATACCTTCTTCCAACAACTCCCACGCATCCACCTGGAAAAGTAAAATGAAGGATTAAAGGGGCTTTCCTCTTTACTGGTGTTGGCCAAAATACACGGAGAGTGAGCCACGTTTAAGAAATGCTAAACGCTATTAAAAACACAAGAAAAAAATTGCAGTAGATTTTATTAAGAATAGTTTGGTAAGGGGCATGCAGAGCCAGAATGAAGGCAACGTGCCAACACTGTGCTCCAAACAGCAATGGTTGTAACAGCATCAAAAGCGAACCTGGCAGCATTCGAATAGGGCAGATGAACTGAATAGTTATAAAGACATCCTGTATTAATTCCCCAGAAGTGTGCAACTACCAGGAATAATGTAAAGACTAATAAACAGTTAGATGGTCTTGATTCTAAATACTCAAGCGTTTAGTTGAACAAATCGTTCCAGCAGAGCATTTGACCAAATCGGTAGCTTTGCCTGGCCTTTTAAATAATAGTTATTTCATAGGTGTATTGGTTGAATTACTCGACAGTGATATTCAGCCATCAACTCAGTGATGGCGTAATTCCATTTGGGCGGATTTGAGTCAATCACTGCGAATTCGGTGAATGGTATAGTGGAGTGCAAGAACAACTTGTCGAGTCGAGTTCGAAGCGAGTTTGAGGGTACAGAATCGAGTATCCAGTCGAGTTTGAGAGTAGAGTATGGAGTTTGAGTTGAGTTTGAGGGTAGAGTATCGAGTTAGAGTTGAGTTTGAGAGTAGAGTATGGAGTTTGAGGGCAGAGTATCGAGTTAGAGTTGAGTTTGAAAGTAGAGTATGGAGTTTGAGGGGCAGAGTATCGAGTTCGAGTTGTGTTTGAAGGTAGAGTATGGAGTCTGAGTCGAATAAGAGGGCAGAGTAGCCTATCGAGTTCGAGTTGAGTTTGTGGGTAGAGTATGCAGTTTGAGTCGAATTTGAGGGCAGAGATGATGGAAGTTAAGTTAAAGTGCAGCGAAACCGATGCTGGATCGGTCGTCCGATATTTGTCGTATCGGCAGTTTTCGCTGAAATATCGATAACTCGAGAACCGTTAGAGATTACCACATGCAAGTGCGGCGTTTTACACAGGAAATCACTGAGTGTATTCCTAGCTATCTTTCAACTGTTGGTTACTGTTTTAAATATTTTATTTTTATTTTAATAATTATTATCCTGCTTTTTGAAGAAAACTACACCATTGGTAAAAACAATTTAGGGATTCAAAGTTGGATATCTGAGTCGAAATTTTTAAAATTGTATCGGCTTAGGTATTGGATTGGTAAAAAGTTGGCTATCGGTACGGGTTTAAATGGACGACATCGTGTCTTTGGTCACAGACGATAATAACGATTCATTTTTTTTTTGTCACAGACTGTTAATGAGGATACTAGAAACTGGAAGTTTAATTAAAAAATGATCAATTATTTAACTCAACTTTTTTAAGTTTTAAAATTTTCAGTAAAGTACAGCAAATTTCACATTACCAAAGCTTTGGATTGGTGGGAGGGGTGGGGGCTACAGAGTTTATAGGTGGATGATTTGACGATAAGAAGATACCGCATCTTACGTCGTCCAAGAGTACGCGGCGCCCTGGCGGTATTGCAGCTACTAACACCTCTCATAATGCTTTTTCTCCTTGCTGCTTCGTACGCAAAGCATTATCAGAGGAGTAACTACCGCTAGAGCTCTGCGTAGGCTTGGAAGAGTTAAATTGCAACATCATTTTAACTTTCTAATCTACGGTAGTACGTCGGCTGTCTACTGGATGGCGCCACACGTAATTAGTCTGATTATGCCTAAATTTGTGTTCTTATACCTAAATTTGTGTCATTATGCCTAAATTTGTGTTCTTATACCTAAATTTGTGTCATTATGCCTAAATTTGCGTGATTACACCTAAATTTGTGTCATTATGCCTGAATTTGTGTCATTATACCTAAATTTGTGTCATTATGCCTAAATTTGTGTCATTATGCCTAAATTTGTGTGATTATACCTAAATTTGTGTCATTATGCCTAAATTTATGTCTTTATGCCTAAATTTGTGTGCTTATACCTAAATTTGTGTCATTATGCCTAAATTTGTGTGATTATACCAAAATGTGTGTCATTATGCCTAAATTTGTGTCATGCCTAAATTTGTGTGATTATACCTAAATTTGTGTCATGCATAAATTTGTGTGATTATGTCAAAATTTGTTTCATTATGCCAAAATTTGTGTGATTATGTCTAACTTTTTGTGATTATGTTTAAATTTATGCTAAAAATTTTGTGATTTTTCCTAAATTTATGTGATTATGCATAACTTTATGAGTATATTACTGTGATTATGCCTAAACTTGTGGGATTATTTCTAAATTTGTGCTTTGATTATTAAATTTGTGTGAAGATGACTAAATTTGTATCATTAAGCCTAATTTGTGTGATTAGGCCTAAGTTTGTGATAAGAAAATCACAAGTGGACTCCCTGGTGATCTCTATACGTGCGATTGAATGAATGAATCTAGGAAAAAGCACCTAGGGAAAAAAAAAGGCGCAGGAAAAAAAGTTTGGAAAAAAAGAGGTAAACGAAAAAAAGGTGCAATAAAAGCCGCAGAAAAAATACGTTTCTGGGGAGACTTCCTTTGCAGCCTGGTGAAATTCAAATCAAGGCAACTGATGTAACATAACCTACAAAAAGAACAACAACACGAAAAAAAGCCAACAAAAAAAAAAAGATCGACAAGAAAAAATAATTCGCCTGTTTTCCGCTGCTTTTTCCGCGCATGGAATATAGGCGGTCCTTCCACTTACCAAACCCTTCTAAACCCACACAATCTTTGGTTGCGTAGCCTTCTGCCGAGTATTAAAAAAAAAAAAACCCACCCAATAAAATCCCGAACAACTCCTTCCACCTGAGCGGTTAGTTATTTTTTTTTTGTCCTGTTTTCCTCTCATTCCCGGATTTCTTTACGACTAAAACACCTATGGGGAAAAAAGAGAGGAAACGCACGGGATGACGTCATTACCCCAACCCCCCAACTAAAAGTCACGAAGCATCTCGAAGGGAGGGGCCAGCGGTGACCGGAAACGAAATACAAGGACTCTGATTCGCCGAAGCCATACTTACAAAACCGTCATTTGGAATGTCTGATTTACGACGAAGGGGGGAAAGAAGGTTGTAGGATAACAACGATGGAGAAAAAACACGGAAAAAAAAAAAGACTGAGCGCTAAGAGTTTCCCCACCCTTCCCCCCTTTTTTCTTCCTATCGCACATTCGGACTCTTTTACCCCTACCCTCTACTCATCCCCCTAGGGGTTCACCTGTTTCTATCTCTTACACCCTGGGGGTTAATGTCTAGACTCGTTCACTGGATTGGCGATGGCGGCGCTGCGTACCTGCTTTTATTTAATACACAGTTATGGGCCCACTCGGCATTACAGATCTCAATGCGTTTTCTGTTCGGGAATACGCAGACACCTATATTAATTGTAATCACCAACGTTTCAATAAACGTTAGTTTAAACGTATATGTAAATGTTGTAAAGTCTTATATTATCCTGTATTTTCTCCACGTACTACTCGACGGATTTGTTACATTCACTCAAACATACGTAAATGTTGTAGAAGCTAACATACGCACATGATGCTCGAAAACCGGGAGAGGGTACGCCCCTTTAACCTGAAAGTTATAAGCAGAGTGACCGTGCGATTTTACAAACGTGTCATAATGCTAAATAAATTCCTCAAGATATGTGAAAAAAAATCGTTCCGAAAGCAAGATACGGCAGTGATGTACTGTAAAACGCTTCAGCTTCCGGCACCCCGCTGGAGTACCGCTCCCCCAGATTCTCTAGCTTTTTTTGTTCGCCCTCCGCCCCCTTCCCCCCAAATTTTTTTCTTGGCTACCCCACTGTAATTAAGTGGGGCCAACATTCTGAACCACTTCAGATGACAAGTGAACAGAAATGATGATGAAAACATTCTCATACTAACATGAGTACGGGGATTGAACCCGGGTTAGTGGACCGGTTCTCTGATGCACTAGACTATTATAGGCTAACTGGATACTACCAAAATCGATACTGACTTGCAGTGGCGTATTTAAGGAAATAGCCTTGGGGCAAAGCCCTATAAGGCCCTCTGCCTTCCCGAAATATTCTGAGTCCTTTTTTTTTTTCTGCTACCCGAGTCTATTAGTAAACGTTATTTGTTAGTTCTATTTTACACTTTTGCACCACTAATGCCTGGGAAGTGAAGTCCCCTTTTGCCACGAAGGCCATTTTACGTTAAATCCGGTAAATCCGCCCCTGCTGACTTGTCAACTTTTTTTTTTAATTAATTTCTTTGAGTCCTAAGTCAGCCGATGCAATTTAATGCTTGTGTGGCTGTACCGGCTCAATTTTGAACATAACCAGACTTTTAGGAGAGAAGAAATAATCTGGTAGAGGGAGGAGTCAACCCGGGGATTTGAACCGGGAAACCTCCGATCATGGTAAGGGCCGAAAGATTGGCCAGAATTAGCCAGAACAGTTCCCATGGCCGCTGAAGAAGCATAGTAGCCTCGCACGCTACCCTGGTCGGCAGTCCTGTCGGGGACTTTGCCAAGGTCCCCTTTTTATTAACTGAATTACCAAGCTGATGCCAGGGGTGACTAAAACTGCTTAATTACCTGTTGGGTTCGAGGCATGAAAAATTACAAGAAGCGCGCCAACCAGTGGCAAATAGTTGTACCAGCACTCTTAAGAGTATGCGATTTCTTTGTTAAATTGTGTAAAATGACCTTGAATCTTACGTGCTATTAGTGCAAGATTCGCCGTAGATCACATACGAAAACCAGTATAATATTTCAACTGAGGCCTTTTCCATGACCAATCCAAATTTTTTCAAGTGGCCTCTCTTAAAAATCAACTAACTTGCCAGCAACTTCTGATCAGACATTAAAATGTTCGTGGTTTACTAGTGCGAACAGGGGGGGGGGGGGGACAGCGGCAGAAAAACGTGAGAAAATGAAGGGGGGGAGCTACAAATTAAAAAACTGAAAGAATTTTTTTTTTGTCGGTTTTATTGTAATTGTTCCAGATAATACGTTCGGTCAGTTGCCTTGGCTCGAATTTCACCAGGCAGGGTGAGGAGCATTACCAGGAAATGTTTTTATTCTTTGGCTGTCTTTTCCAATCGGCTTTTGTTTCAATACCCTAGTGATGGAACACGCATGAAACATAGAACAAAAGTAAAAAAAATAATCTCAACAACATTTTATGCCAAACATGCAAGTTATTTAAAACAAGTCGAGTCTAAAATTCCAACTTGATTTTGACCATTCCTGTCCACCTTGCTTTGTTGTTTGATTCAAGGAACATGTTAATTCCAGAAACCGTTATGATTCAACGATCCTGTTGTCACGACCAATTTCCTCATTTAATCGATTGGATAGGCCCACTAGCTTTATGAAAATTACACGTAACCCAATGTACGTTCAAAAACCTGGAAAAAAAAACCCCTGAAAATATCGTTTCTCTTTGCAATCGGGATTAAGCAGCCAAATCTAACTCGCTGTTTTGCCATGAAAATGTCATAGAGAAAGGGGGAAAATTCGAACTTGTGCCTGTGCAGGTATAAACTGTTGGTGCAGGTATAATTTTTTTTTTACCATCATGGAACTTGTCACGAGCTCACGGCCAATACTTTGACCGTATCAAAAAAAAACGTAAAAACCCAAAATCTGTATTTGCACTTCTTGGGGGTCGAGTAACAGAACCTTAAACAGGACTGAAAGCCAAATGGGCTCAAGAAGGCCGTGTCGATATGGCTCAGCGGTAGGAATTCGGCCGTCGGTTTCGAAGTTTGTGGGTTCAATTCCCCACTCAGGCATTCTGACGTTTAAGTCCAAAAGGCAACGTAAATAGGTTTGCATCTGTATTTAATGCAATCCTACTCCTTAATATGTTAGTTCCACCTCAAGAAGTAGCCAGAAATAAGTCGACAACTCTGGGAATAATTCTGGGAATAATTCTAGGAATAATTTGTCGACCTTCTTTTTATTTATCATTCATTTTTTGTAACCATTTTGAAACTTGTCGTAACAACCAATTTTCGAAGTTCATCGATCATTTATCGATAGCGTTTATGAAAATTAGGCTACGCGTGAACTGCCTGGACTACCCTATGTTGAAAATGGCGATTAAAAAAAAAGGCCAAAATTTGAAAATCTCGTAAGAGTTATATTTTAAGGAAGACTGAATAACCGAGATCTATACTACGCGCCATGGCTGTTTGCTGTGACGTGCATAGCAGGTGACTGGGCTAGTCCAATCATACGGCCAAACAGCCGTTGTTCTCGTTCGTCATTGGCTAACTCATGGTGACGTCACGGCAAACAGCCATTGCGCATGGGTTAACTAGTTGTCAATCCTTGAAAAACCTATCAAACATACATCGAAAATTCGAACTTGTGCTTGTGCATGTGAAGTTGGTGCGTACACGTGCACCAGAGAGCAAGCGGTCAAGGTCAAAGATATCACCACTGTCACTAGACGGCGCCCATCTAGCGGTTCAAAAACTGCGTTTCAAAACGGTCGATATATATATAGCAAAAAGCGCCCCGTGATGTCGTTAGGCTTAACTTTACCACTTGCTTCCTGGTGCACGTGGACGCACCAACTTTACACTCAATAATTAAGGAGGCACGTGGCTTGTTTGTTGTGTAAAAAGAAATTTATTTTGTGTCTTCCTTCGCCTGTCGAAAGTAAGGGCTAGACAGAAGTAGATAGCGGCAAAAATGGCTATTCATGTTGCAGCTTGACATTTGGTGGCAATACCCCTTTAAAGGGACATACCTCCCAGCGCCATTTTTATCGATCCTCCACATCAAGTACGGCCCTACAGGTCTATTTCCTTACCGTTAGTCTTTCCCTTGCTAAAAATCCTTTTTTAAATGTGGCGTCTAGATTTTCTGTTGAATATTGTTAACTATATTTAAGAACGACCCGTAACTATATGATGCATTGCGCGCGTACAATAATCATGACGTTTCATCTCTGTGTGTGCACCTACTAATTTTCTAATAATTTCGATGAGATCTAAAATCTAATACACCAATGCGGTACAAATTAAAATTAATTATTCCAATAGATCGCCGAAGCAAAATTACAAGACAATAGCCTAGAAAATTATAAATTGTGATTTTAAAATACGAGAATCATTCCGGTTTGTGACGACACAATCAATGGGTTCACGGTGGCTGGACTATTAGGCGCAATGCCAATTGAGACAGTAGCTACGTTTTTCGCTGCGAGGAACGAAGCTACCGTCTCAGTTGACCTTAGCTGTGGTAAATACGCGGATGTGATCGTCGCGTGGGTGTTGTGAGGCAGGCGGAAGGTTATAAGGCAGGCGGCATGATGTTGCTTTAAGTGATTTGGAAACTAATGGAAACCGACTTACAAGTTAAGTGTTAACTAATCTGGAACTCTCTGTATACCGATTTCCAAAAAAAGTTACATTTTCATTAATTTGGAAACCTCGTGTTAGGGTCGAGTGTGGTAACACCATCTTGGCGGCCGCAACACGGAAGCAAACACTCTCAGCACGGAGCCGGCTAAACCACTTTCATCCAACACACGTTTTAAAAAAAAATCATACCGGCATTGAAAGAGAACCCCATTTAATAGGGAGGAAAAAAACCCCAAAACCCCTTTCCATTTCAACAATTCAACTCTTCCACGCTCGCGTTCTTAAGTGGGGGGTCTATTCAACTCCGCACGAGCAAGAGTGCAAAGCCCCTTTAAGAGGGGTTGAAAAATTTAACAAAAAAATAAGAAGAGGGAAGAGTTGAACACGCGCTAGACCCAAAGCAAGGGGTAGACGCCTATAGAGGGGGTTAAAAAGAGTAGGGGCAATTGTAGATGAACGAACGACGATGCAGGTTGCTGAGAAGAAACCCGTTGGGGTTGTAGACTCTCGCGAGGTGACACACGTGAGTTCAAGGTCGGGAGGGTTGGGGTTGAAAGGGTGGGTGGGGTCCAACGGATTTACCCCTCCCCTTACTCCTAACCCTACCTAACAACCCCCAAGTTCAGTGTCCTCGCGCACAATCGACTTGAGTTAAGGTTACCGTAACTCTAACAATTCCAGAAACGCTTCCCCCGGCCCCCCCCAACCCGTTTACAATATGTCGTCCGTTCGGCCAGGAGCCAAACCCCTTTCCCCCCTCTTTCCCTTTACCCCCTGCATTCTTATAACCCCCTCTTTCACTACCCCCTACAACTCTTTCTCTTGTCAGAAAACCCCGTAAACAACCGCGTTTGCCAATGGGACGGCCGAAGACGAGCCGAGGTGAACGGCCCGTATTCTCGGCGTGTATATGGCGCCTCGCCGCAACCCACAAACCTACAGTTAACCAGATTCATCGAATTCTGGATTTGTGATATTGACGTACAAGAAACTTTCGACTATTTATATTGATTAAATACAGGCGGATAAAAAAAATCGGACCGTTCTGAATATCAACCAAATGACGCCAAATACTAGTATTTGAAACAGGGGTAATGAATACCGAAAATGAGCTGAGAACGACCGCCTCAATGAGCAACCAACATCTTTGCTTGAAGGAAAGAAGCAGCAATAAGAAACGAATTAAATGCGTTTCAAATGTGCTTTCTCAAGGTCATCAAGGTCAAGGTTTCCAACGCGTTGCAGACCACAATAATTCTCTTTCTGACGAGTTGCAAGCAGTAATAATTTCCCTTTCTGACGAATTGCAAGCTGTAATAATTTCCCTTTCTGACGA
>JAHWFP010141434.1:5124-17712 GCA_023313725.1 Lithobius niger | reverse complement strand
TTTACTATATCAGACTCCTTTGCACTTGAATGTCTTCTTTTTACTATCAGACACCTTTGCACTTGAATGTCTTCTTTTTACTATCAGACACCTTTGCACTTGAATGTCTTCTTTTTACTATATCAGACTCCTTTGCACTTTAATGTCTTCTGTTGACTATATCAGGCTCCTTTGCACTTGAATGTCTTCTTTTTACTATATCAGACCCTTTGCAATGAATGTCTTCTTTTTACTATATCAGACTCCTTTGCAATGAATGTCTTCTATTTACTATCAGAATCCTTTGCACTTGAATGTCTTCTTTTTCTTATATCAGAAGCAGACCCCTTTGCACTCCCCACCGCCGCACAAAATTGTGAAAATGCTACGCCTTTTCCCCTAACCTTTGTCTTTCCTCCTTGTTCCTGCATTTTATTCCCCCCTCCCCCAACTAGTTCTTCGACCCGTGATCGATTGTTCTTTTTTTTACTATCAGACTCCTTTGCAATGAATGTCTTCTTTTTACTATATCAGACTCTTTTGCACTTGAATGTCTTCTTTTACTATATCAGACAAAATGGACGCCGGTTCGAGTCTGTCTCTTAGCCAACAAACATATGAGATTAAAAAAAAAGGTATTAAACCTTTTAAGGAAGATTGTGTACGGTTTCTAGCATGCCAAAACTTGACCAGCTAAAATCATTATTAAAAAATCCATAACTTTTTTTACGTGTTTATCTTAAATCTCTCCAATAAAGAAAGTTCGAGAAAATCTCTTGCACAATAAAAGAGAAAAGAAAAAAATCAAAGGTCAACTGCGCACGCGTGCTAGGTCATTATTCTCGTATTGAAAATTCGTTCGGAACTTCAATACATTATCGACAGATGTCAGTGCATACACTGCGCATGCGTAAGCAACCGGAAATCAGGAGCGACAGGCGCCCACAATCGATCACGGGTCGAAGAACTAGTTGGGGGAGGGGGAATAAAACGCAGGAACAAGGGGGAAAGACAAAGGTTAGGGGAAAAGGCGTAGCGTTGTCACAATTTTGTGCGGCGGTGGGGGAAGTGGGGAGGGAAGGTCAATAGACGAGGAATGGCACGAAAGCACATCTGGACATGACATTTCTGCGAGCCAGTTAACCTTTTATGAGTTATCTGCATTGTGCGTGTCTGGGGATGATGGTCTAGCCCGACGAGGTTTACAGGTTTATAAACTGATAAATTTCATGGAGCCTTATGTAAGGCAGTAAGGTGTTTGGGGAGGAGGGGAGGGTCGTAGATTTTTCGAGCTCTGTCGAACGGAGGGGGTCATGAACTTTTCAGGCTTTGTTAAGAGAGGGGGGGTCGAAATATTTTCACCAAACTCCCCCCCCCCCCAACCCTCACCATATACGTTTTTTTTTTTTTATAAATGTTAACATAATTTGTAGTGACATCTGGTGAAGAGTTCTTTAAAACCGCTTTCTACAAAAGTTTTTGCAACATGAGCTATTTTCATGTTGCGCGTTAGGTTACTGCAAAGGGTATGGGCATGCTGAATCGAACTGCCCAAAGCTCACGAGTACCACACTATTCCGTCCCGTCCCGACGACTGACGGCAACGGATGGTCCAGCGCACATTGCTTCCGTCGCTAAACGTTTCAGTCGGCTCCGCTGAGCTGTTAAATTTGATTGCGTTCAAATTAGCAATGAAAATGAAGGGTGGTTTGTAGTGATCTTAAGTTGGTAATCAAATATAAAGTCGTAGTATATAACGTATTAATTCTTTACGCTTGGGCATGATGACATCTAAGTCCAGAAGGCAACCGAAATAGGTTCACATCTATATCATCGAGATAGGAAAGGCGTTGTGCGCAGGCGCGTGACGGACTACGACGGTCGTCGACTGACGGCAGGTTGGCTACACTCTGCGATGCCATCAGTTTTGGACTGAAAGGATTCTGCCTCGACAATCCCGTCCGTTAGCCGACGGATCGTCACGGAACGGAACGGAGCAAAATACGCGGCTTCTGTAATTTACATGCTTTTAATACAAACAGAAATTTGACGGCCTGCGACGTGACGTGACGGAACGTAACGGAGTAGTGTGCTATGAGCTTTAGTAGCGCCAAGACTTTATAGGTTTGGGGAGGAGAATTTGTAACTGAGACCCATACTGAAACATCTTACATTCGTATTAGTTCAGTCTTAGTTTATAGAGGTCGCCATGTGTTTTGTGTGGGTGTGGGAATTTCTACTCAGTTTTTAGCCTAAAATTAAACAAAAACTACACGAAACTGGCTTGTATTTAATCATTATTTAGCCTAAAGTTGTAATTTAGTTTACTTTAGATTTGGGCTGAAACATGAACAAAAATTACCAGATGAAACACGTGGCTCCCTCTGAAAACTCTGATGGAACTAATGGGGACGAATCTAACGTGTTTCAATAGGGACTTTTCAGAGTTACAAATTCTCCTCCCAAACCCTATAAATTCTTGGTAGGGCCAATACGTATCCCTTACATCAAAAGTAATTCTCCCGTCCTGAATCATGAATCCCGGTGCAAAGGTGGTTTGAAAAATACGTCTTCGAACATTTTCAAGAACATACTTTTAGTATTCATGACTCGTTTTCTACACAATTGGGAACCTGTCGATGAGAAATGTTATTTTTTAATTTGTCCAGAGGAATTCATCTGAAGTTAACCGGAAAAGGTGTAAGAAAAGCTGACTGTTTGTGGTGGGAGGAGTTAGAATATTTAAACCCTGCGCAGTGGCTGTTTGCCGTGACGTCACCACGAGTTAGCCAATGACGAACGAGGACAACGGCTGTTTGGCCGTCTGATTGGACTAGCCCAGTTACGTGATACGCACCTCACAGCAAACAGCCATGGCGCGTGGTATATTTACCTTGTTTAGGGAACCAAGATTATTTTCAGGGTCTTGGAAATAGAGGGGGAGGGCCTTCGCAAATTTGGAGGTCACCCACCCCCGGACACAAATATTGATCGGGCCCTTATACCAAAAAACAATTGGGATATTGGAACACAGGCACCTTTTTTTTACTCAAGTTTTGTTATTATTTTTGTTAGCTTATTTTGAACCTTTCGTGGCCAACTTATTTCTTTTGTTTTTGCCCACCAATACACTTCAATTCCGAACATAAACATTCCTCCCACATTCATCCCACCGCCATTTTTCTCGATCCTCCACATCAAGTACGGGCACGGCCCCCAAAGGTCTATTTAGTTCCCGTTAGTCAATCCCTTGGTAAAAATCCGTTTTAAAATGTGGCGGCTAGTAGATTTTCTGTTGAATATCGGGAACTAATTTAATAGCATCCTGCGATTATATGATCCTTTGCGTGCTGACAACAATAACCATGACGTTTCATCTGTGTGTGTGTGTGCATGTTCTAATTTTTATTCGTTTGCTAATAATTGCCATGAGATAAAAAATCTAAAAGACTATTTCCCTAAAAATTAAAATTATTTATGCCAATAGGTCTCCGAAGAAAAATTATTAGATACTTAGCCTAAAAAAATTACAAAGTGTGATGTTAAAATACGAAAATCATTCCGGTTTGTGACGACACAATTTTTGCGTTGATGCTGTTTCGTCTACTACGTCCAAGGCCAACTGAGATAGCAGCTACGTTCCTCACTTAGTTGGCATTGTATTACCACGCCGGGTCTCTCAAAACGGTGCGATGATAACATGCGTGGATGGCTATCTGCGTGTGGCTGTGATAAGGCAAGCGGCATGGACATTTAAACGTTGTCCAAGAACCACACGCGATTTTTTTACACGATTTATTCAGAAAATTTCAACATCCCAAAAAGTAAAAAAAAAATCATCCGACTTCCCTTTTACGAGAAATGAAAAAAAAAAAAGAATAAAAAAACCATTAAAAACGTCCTGTTCCCTAATGCGTAGTTCAAAAACAATTTATGCGTCCCACATCTTATCTCCCTTACATCATGAATATCATCATCATGTTAGGTACGCCATTTTTCCTTTCATACCCCTACGCCCGCAGTCCTCATCACCCAACGACGTAAAAAAGAAGGGAAAAAAACGTTCCGCCGTAAAAATTTAGATCCACGCAAGTAAGACGACCAAACGTGTATAAATAATGCAACAATGCAGCGAGGGCGATATGGCGCAAGAATACAAAACACCAACCATCATTTGTGAAGCGGCTTACATCACGTGACAGCTGCGGCCTCCCCCTTTAGCCTATACAACGCCGCTCGCAAAAATGGCGCTTTACGCCAAGAAAAGGAGTAAGAAATATCTCGCTTGAAAGACGTAACGGGCCGGTTTGGTTGCACGCTATCAGGTTTTCAAGATCTGAATACGACTTGAAAGGAGATGCGGTAAAGTTTACATTTGTTGGTCGGATGAAAAAACGGGAGGGAGGGCTCATGTTTTATGGATTACAACGATATTTCAGATGTAAGGTTTTTCAAGCTGTGAAAAAGTGACGCGGCCGCCAGCCTACAAATGGCGGAAAGTTCAACTAAGTTAGGCCTAACGTCGATGTTCTTAAAGGGAACACGGCCGTTTTACCAGGGGGTCGCAACTGTACTAGAAACAAATGCCTTCCAAACCTTCGCAAGGAGCATTCCTTCCGGCCAAGCGCCGAGATAACACCAAGATGGCGCCAGCCAACTTCCGGTTCTCGTCTGAATGAGATTCACGAGAGGCGAATTCTACAATCTATTTATTTATTTATTGTATTTACAAAATTATTGTAACGCCCTTTAAAGAGCATTTCAGATTAAAACAACAATTTAAAAAAAAAACAAGAAACATGGTGGGTACTCTCGCCTCTGCTCCCGCCTGAATGAGATTAGTGAGATACACATCCCATAAATCATCATTCCATGGTCGTAGTCACTCCTAAGGTGTAACAATATAATCTATCTACTTCTACAGCTAACACAACGAATTGTTAACGGGAGGTTGCCACAAACGTGAAAACACTGTGCTTCTTAAAAGGATGCAAACATCAATTTATAAAATCGAACAGCTATTGGAAAATTAGTTCAAACTTTCGTCTATGCTAGGATAAATTTTGCAAACAGTATCAAAGTTTGACCGTAGCTGTGCGCGTTTTACCCTAATCGCCGGACTTAAGTTTCTCCTACATTCGTCTGCTATTGCGAATGAATTTGCCCACCAAGTTCAACCTTAATGGCTGTTGCCATCCCATAATCTCAAAGCGGAAGTATCACTGATGACTGTGCCTTAAATCGCGAATCTGCACAGGTTTAACCCTCGTACGTTGCTACAACTAGGCGTACAATTGAAAACTGCAGATCACGTTTACCTGGCCGAGAGAAAGATGATACAATACATGTGAAGAGACACGTGTTTACTACACAGATCGCAGCAGTGATACTTTTCATACATATTTCTTAGGTGAAAAACCTAAAGCTTGATTTTTAAAGGCGCCTTTTCAACTCCTAGATGCAGCACCGTAAAACCTTCGAGCAATATAAAGAAAATAGCGGTAAATAAAAAATGGAACAACACTATTCACATCAGCGGCATGATTTTCATAACTAAAACGAGATCACCTGACCCACATTAGCCCATTAGATGACGGAGAATCGGGAACGTGGATGCTGTGTTTAGAATATGGGCAACGCTATCGAAATGGTGAACAGGGGTCTTTAAGGAAAGTTTTCCGTAAAAGTAAAAACTGTCACTCGTTCAACGATTGATCACATGGATTCGCCACTCGTAACGAGTGGCTGAACAAAGGGTACACATTTTCTAGGATATTCCTTCTTCATTGCGCTCCTGGTAAAAACAATTCTTGCCACACACAGAACGAACAATAACTGATAATCGTCATGTAGTGAATTCAGTGTGTACATAACGTCTGCTAAATAGCTGATTAGTTGGTTGTAATTTGAGAACGCCATATTGTGGTGTTTTACGTTAATTATGTATAATCAGTTATGTCTACTTGTAATTGTCACGCTCTCGAACGTTATTGATGGATAATCGATTGTTGTTGATCAAAAGTCACTTCGTTTGGGATTGCACTCCCAACAACCTCTACAGCCTGTTCTCGCTAATTACTTTGCGATGACGTCATAATTCGGGACTAACGTTAGGCCTAGACCTAAAGCTGCTATGTTATGTTCGATTTGGCAAAGGGTTACGAGTTGCGCCCAGAAGCAGAATATTTTCAGCCGGTCTACGACAAGCTTTTTGCAAACTAAAAACGGTCTGGGGAAAAGGGAGGTGTCTGCGGGTGGCAGGAAGGGTGTGAAGATGGAATTTTGCATTGTGTAAAATTTTGAGTTAGGCCTATTTGGGTTCATGAATAAGTTTCTTGCGACAACTTTTTGTCCGGACCTTTGTAGGTTGTTTTAGCTAAACAACTTGAGAACGACCAAACCTATCGTCATGACAATAGCACCGTTCAAAAGCTCTCGAAAAAACCGGTTAAAATGGTGTATTTGAACGTCAAAATCGGTCAATTTTTGGCGAAATTATCGCAAAAAGAAGACTAAGACAGAAATAAAGTGCAGGATAAATCGTACTGCAACACTGCCAGCCGTACTACGTCGCGCGTCGCTCTGATTCTGATATACGGGAGTTGCGTAACCTTAGGTTGCCTACTGTCACCTCACCAGGTATTTGTCTGGTCCTTAGAGGTATAAGCTAGCTTGCTAATAACAATTTAATTATGTGGTAGTTACACGAATGTTTCGTAATCGTAAAATCAAATAATGTCCACAGGCCAGAGACACAAACCTAAGCCTGTTGGACAGGAATTAACATAAAATTAAGCTAGCGTAAGATATGTCCTCAGTTTAATGCCCTTCATTCTCAAGGGATCCCCTGGTTTGGTCAGGTTTCATCATCCTTTTACCTTCGCGCAACACGTTACATACAGCAATCGACGCCATTAAGGGAGTGCGACATTGACATTGTAATACAGCAATGGCAGTGTGGCAAATTGAACATCGCCATCTTGGGTGCATTTACAAGTGTTTCGGTGTCATGTTAATTATAGGTCAAGGGTTTTTTTTTTTTATTTGAAACTTAACAGATGAAACGAAGCCAACCAAGTGTGCACAGTTCTATAGTATCAACAATAATTCAGAACATGCAAAAAAAAAAATCAATAATCAAAATAAACATATACGTACAACATACCCCAGTCTTGCCCCCTATGTATTAACTATTCTGCGACTGTAATGGAGCCAGCGTTGTGAACAATTAGGGATGACAAGTGAAAAGCAGTAATGACTTGAACCCCGATCCAAAGACCCGGGTTCAATTTCCAGACTCCTGATGGCACGTGAATTTTTTTTCCTACTACAGCTCGCCTGTCATCCTAGGCTCCGTTCATCGTTTATTACTAAAACATGTTTTTCGCCATTTTGAACAGTTTCAGTTTTATGGTCCTGCCAATAGTTGGCAGTGACTCGTCTATTGAATTCTAGTTAAGTTGTTTCCATTTGCTTTCCAAGTTCTTTCCACAAATTTAATCGAAAGTAATCGTTTCTGCAATGTCTATCCAAGAAAGTAAACCTCTAACATCGGAGAAATTACAAAGGTATATGTTTATATTTTATATGACCAATATAAAACTTGGTTAACAATAAGAAGGCGGGCCAAACCGTTCTATAGTTTATTCCGCTATATGAACAAAGGTATAGCCTAATCACTAACACGGGACGAGGGGAGTGAGCCGCCGCTCAAAATAGTCCCAGTTCGAAGTATCATTACGACGTTACAGTATTGGAATTAGTTAATAACGTTTATTATGTTAATGTCAACATTGGAATTACCATAGCTACGTTCATTCAGAACTTTAAAAAAAACTGCACTGACAGAATTGTAAATTAAACAGATTCCTACTTCTATGGTTTCCGAAATCAACCTTGTGTCACAAACCGTGCATTTCTCTTCGTTACAGTGCTAAAGCAATTCGCTAAATGGTGTTTCTTTTCCCTACAATTGAGTTGTAACTTGCAGCACTGCATGTATCGGACGCGTCTCTTTTCGTTTCGTGCAATGCCACATGCATCCATGCAACGAAAGAGGTATTAGCTTGGCTAAGAAACAAGATGGCCCCGTTTCGCACGGATGAAAAAAAACTGACCATTCTAATGCGAGCAGGGCCGTGTTTTTATAGTTGTGGTTGAATTAACTGAAACCGCAATATTGCAAGGTAAAGTAATAAATACGCAGCCATAAAATTCTATTTATTAATTTTGATTGCCAATAAAACCCTCACGATAACAATTTTCAGCGAGTTAAACGAATACGGAAATTGCATGGCGATGGTTAGGGCCATTTTTTCCCAGCCCAGATGATAATTCACTGTGTACTAATCCGCCAGAAGGCTATTTATTTTGGTCAGGGTAGATTAATAGGTAGTGACGCTTTTCTGTAAACATGGAATAAAATAATACCTGCTTCCACCAACGGCACCAGAAGGCAGCACTTGTCTGGTTCTCGTTGGAGACAAAACGTAAAATAAAAAATTGCGGCATCATTACTATGGTAACCATAGTAATAGCGGTAATACCTGCGAAAATTGACTAAATACTCGCGCATGGGCAACATCCGAAGTTGAAAAACTTTTTCTACGTTCGATCCAACCGTTATTCAGTTCGTTATCATAAACATGAACCAGGGAAGAAGCTTCAGACTGAACGCCCGCTCAGCATGCTTCTCGGAACACAAAAGCATGTGTTATACTTAACTCCACTCGTAACGACATTACGACAAACTATTTTAAAGACGGGAAAGCCAAAGGCTCCCAAGAAATAACTAAATACAGACGCAAACCTATTTACGTTGCCTTTTGGACTTATATGTCGGACTATCTGAGCGGGGAATCGAACCCAGGACCTTTGGAACCAAAGACCAAGGTCCTACCGCTGAGCCAGACTGACACAGCCGCACCCAGGACCTTTGGAACCAAAGACCAAGGTCCTGCCTGGGTTCGATTCCCCGCTCAGGCAGTCTGACATATAAGTCCAAAAGGCAACGTAAATAGGTTTGCGTCTGTATTTAGTTAAACTATTTTAAAATTGAATGTTGGATTAAAATATAATTACAACTGGATCAGCCAGTTTTGATCTTTCTTAAAACTATTTTAATATCTTAATCTGACTACGCGTTTAGTTTTGTATCCAATTTGTTTTAGTGACGCTAACGAGTTTTGAGCTCCATGATGCTGTCTTTGCGCTACGACAGCACCCTCTGGTGGTCAATCGCTGAAAGCAGGTACTAGTTTCGTTCAAATGTCTACCGTTGTCACAGAATGAGTGGCACTACCTATATATTCTACCCAGATTTTTTGGTCTTAGCAAATTGCTGCACTTGCTGCACTGCTGCGAGGAAAAAGGAACGCACGGATATTGTCGAAACACGCCCGAATTTCACTGATAAGATTGGTAACATTGTAACTGAATGTAATTATATGGACAAATGGGGAAGAAAAATTATCACTGACAAAACATGGGAAAAATGGCGGAAAGATACATATGTTCCCACACGTGAAGAGAGGTTGCATTCTAATTGACGACCAGTTAATACATTTGCGTGAAACGTGTTACAACCCCCTCCCCCCAATAAAAAACGGGGAGAAAATATCGACAACTTTATTCAAAACCTGCAATGAAATCACAAGGAGGAAAAACGAATGAATACTCTCGCTCCCAAATCGAAACGTCAAACAACCTCGAAGCAGGATACGTCAATCACTCTGGGGAGCGAAAGTTTAATCTTGTGAACAGCTGTCGTGGAGGAAGGAGGTGGATGGAATTTTGCTGTCCCACAAAGGGAAATATCGTTGGACGTTGCGTGATGCAATAAAAAATTGATTTGTTCTGCGCAGCGGGTGGGGGGTGACGTAGAGTAAATAAAATTGCATTACGTTTTTGCCATTGTTATAGTTTTAACCGATTGATTGAAGCCTGTATTGTAAATGCAAACAGATTGATGTTTAGATTTAGACGTGTCCAATTTCCGGTAGGGTGAAAGGCTGTTGGCAACAATAAATTTTCGTGTTTAAAATTGTTTTTCATCACCAATGCGTAGAACTGACAAACGTCGCAAAAATTTGACTTATCCAGTTAAATTTGTACAGTGCACACCCCTTTTTATTAATAATAAATACGGATGCAAACCTATTTACGTTGCCTTTTGGACTTATATGTCAGACTGCCTCAGTGGGGAATCGAACCCGGGACCTATGAAATCAAAGGCCAAGGTCCTACCGCTGAGCCAAACTGACACGGCCAGTGTCAGTGTGCATCCGTATTTATTAAACCAATCTCGAGCCCATTGGCTTTCCGTCCCGTATCACCTCTTTTTATGGCACACACACCTCTTAAAATAACGAAAAAAACTGACCTATCCCACCGCCGAAAAATAATTTACGACGAACACCTCTTATTACGGAAACAAATATAAATTATGTGGTTGAGTTGAGTATTCGATAGTTTGTTACTATTGCATTATTTTTTTTTAAATTAATTTAATTGTTTATTTATTTATTTAATTGTATCCCGAAGTCTCAAAGAGAAACTTGTGTGGGTTACATCAAGTAGAATATTAATTTTACAATAAAATCATTTTTACAATTAGGGAGAGAAAAAAAATGAATGTATATAAAGAAATAGGAATCAAATTTTAAAGCACAAGAACAAGATAATGAAGATATGAAGATGAATCCTCTCGATCAAACTTATTATAATGAAGTACTATGGCTTAAAAATGTATGATAAAGTACCTACTAAGTTTTAAGACTGCAGAATACAACAACATAAAAAGCATAAAATAATACCGATTTGTTAATAAACCATTCTCTGATTTTTCGCTTAATTCGGCCAAAATTAGTTAACGTAGTCAAACTAGTAGTAGTACAAAAAAATTGATTAATTTGTGGTTGTGAAGATGTAATCAAACCCCAGTTGTCACCTGGATGACAAAAACCACAATGCCTACGAAATACGGTATTTAATTTTCGGAAAAAGCACAAACGCATGTTTTCCTTGCCCACAATGATAAACTCTAAAAAAAACATAAAAATAAAGGCACAACAGGTGTTATGTTCAGTGGACCTCCACGTTGAATTTTTTTTTCTTAAATTTTGAAAAAGCACAAAACGCATGCCTTTCTTGGTCAATTACAACATAATACAACAAATAATGAGAAATGAGCATTCTGAAATTACCGGTACCACACCTGAAATCCAATACTTACAATGATAAACTCTAAAAACACTTAAAAATGAGGGCACAACAGACCTTATGTTCAGTGGACAGTGCCATGTTGGATGATTAGTGTTACTGCACTATCTTTAGAAATACGATTTATTATGTTTATTTTTTTACTGTTGTCTGAAAACACAATTATTAATTTTTGTTACAACTTGTCTATAGAGCAGTGACACGACGTAGTATTATTGTATATAACTCTATGCTGGAGCCTTAATGGGTTAGCTGCAAGGGGCACTGCAGAGAGAAACAGAAGGGCGTCAAACTGAAGCCGATGCTGTGAAGAGTGATTTCTTAGACCTAAAACGAGCGATTTTTGTTGTTGGAGAAAACAACGTTATTTTAAGCTTAAGAAATCCGCTCTTCCGTTGTTTTTCCCTCCATTTTTATGAAGTGCACCTTGTAGTTATACCCTCCAAAACCCATACTGGTGCCAATATGGCGGCAAATGTCACTGCTCTATATGATTAAAATGTTTCACAACATGGCGGCCCACTGAACATAAGACCTGTTGTGCTCTTATTTTTAGGAGTTTATCATTGTGACCAAGGAAAACATGCGTTTTTGCTTTTTCCGAAAATTAAATACCGTGTTTCGTAGGCATTGTGGTTTTTGTCATCCACGTGACAACTGGGTTTTGACAGTAGTAGTAAACTCAAAACTAGTTAAAATAAAGGTAATTGTCTTTGGTGCGTTTGGTTTTCATCGATTACAGTTGACTAGTTTTTATGGTTGAGTTCCTGACTTCATAATATATGGTTTGCGCTCTCCAAAACGAGGAAGAACACGTAACAAGATGGCAGCCGCAGAGGGGCAGAAACAACAGCAGCAATATTCATTCGTTCCGAGAAAAACGACAATGACGCTTCTGTCTTCGCCTCTTCCCATTTGTAGAAAATGAAAATGGTGTATTGGGGCGAAGGAAGGGAAGGAGAAGGGAAGGGAGAGGGGGAAAAGCGATGGATGGAGGCGAATTTTGCGATCGTAAGTTACAATCGAAACAGACCATAAATGTCGCTTTCTGGCATTTGAGACCAAAGCTCGAATCGGTACAACTTCGTCATCGCTGAAGTCAGGGGGATAAAATCTCTCCTCATGCCGGCTAATGCTTGTTTTAGGCCGGGAAAAGTGGGTGGAAGGGAAATTTTTACACACAAAACGCATTATATCTCCATTACGAATAAAAACATTAAAACTAAGGAAATCTCAAATGTATTTTAAATAAATACGGATGCAAACCTATTTACGTTGCCTTTTGGACTTAAATGTCAGACTGCCTGAGTGGGGAATCGAACCCACGGCCTTCGACATGGCCTAGTATGGCTGAGTGGTAGGACTCCGGCCTTTGGTTCCAAAGGTCGT
>JAHWFP010141432.1:0-16559 GCA_023313725.1 Lithobius niger | reverse complement strand
GTGATCACTTCCAAGATGGCGGTCCCCTGAGTGCCACGAATCGTGGGTCTCCCACTTTTTTTAAGTAATCATCCATGTTTTATTGTGAACAAGGCAAGAATAATATAATGTGCCGAAAATTAAATAGATATTCAACCTGTCAATGCCTAGTGAAAACAGCTTTAGGCATTGCTAGTGGACGCCCACTTCCTCCTTTCTGTCACCAGCGCTCGCTACGTCTACAATTAAGTGACTTTATGCAGTGCCCATCATACTCGTGGACACTCTCCTTCCTTGCCAACATTTCATTCTGATTCACAGAAGTTCTTCTTTTCTAATCGGTGTTGTCTAGCTTGAAACAGCGTACCGAATTATTTTATTTTTCCCACTTCCATCTCACAGTGCAAGACGCAAAACAGTACCCGATTCCTAGCTTGTTTTCTGCTGGTGTATTTTCCCCCTCATTTGTTTCAATCAATAATGAAGTTTTATTAACAGTTGGCAGTGGTTGTATAAAAACTGCACGAAACTCTGATGAACTTGTCTGTGCTGTACAGCAATTAAAAGACATTGCTAAGTTCTAGCAAACCGTTCTAAAATGTTAAGAACCTTAAGGGACCGTTCATTATTTATGAACGGGGGTGGGCCGACGAAAATGAGGGGGTAGGGGCATGCAAATTTTTATATGAAGAGGGAGGGGGGGGGCCTAAAAAAATTTTTGAAGTTGCTATCAGGAGGGGTCAAGGAAAAAAATGCGAGAGAGTAAATGCACGGCAAGTTATGGAATGTTAATAAATTTATTTAGCTCAGTACATTCCACAAGGTATTAAAGTAGGCCTATAGTAGATCGTCCACTCATTTCATGAAAATGAAAATTATAATACACATTTTTTTTTTTGGGGGGGGGGGGGGCAAAAAAATCACTAAAACCAAAGGGGGGGTCATGCATTTTTTTTGTACTTGCGACGACAATCCGCCAGCCCACCCCCGTTGATAAAATAATGAACGATCCCTAAGTTGATGCTAGGTGCCGGTAGCAGCTGACTCACACACCCCATGTGACAGGTACGGTGTACAGTTTCAAAACCATAGGCACTTTTCGCTGTTAGTTAACAGATTCCGTTAAAGGCGTCTTTTCACCTTTTCAACTCCTAGATGCAGCACCGTAGAATCTTCGAGCAATATAAAGAAAATAGCGGTAAATTAAAAAAAAAAGTAACAACACTTGGCTGCAGCGCCGCAAATTTTCATAACGAAAACGAGATCACGTGACCCACATCAACCTATTGGAATGACGGAGAATCTGGACCGCGGATGCTGTGTTTAGAATATATGGGCAACGCTATCGAAATGATGAACCACGGCCTTCAAGTGTTATCGACAAACCCAAACCAATCGATCACACATAAAGTATCAGCAGTACTAAATTTCTAAATACCTAAATTTCTAAATTTCTAATTTTTAACTTCTTTAAGCGGGAATGAAAGAAAACGTGAAAAGAACCTGAAAAGGGTAGAAAGAAAAGTGAAAAAAGACTTTTCAAGGAGGAAGTGTAACGGTTCCGAATTGTGAGAGAGTTAAGGGAAAAGCCATTGTTTTTTTATTTTATTTTTTTTTTAAATTAATTTCTTTGAGCCTTAAGTCAGCCGAAGCAACTTAATGCTTGTATGGCTGAACCGGCTCAATTTTGAACATTACCAGACTTTTAGAGGAGAAGAAATATCTGGTAAAGGGAGGTGCCAACCCGGGGTTTCGATCCGGGAAACCTCCGATCATCGTAGGGGCCGAAAGATTGTCTAGAATTTGCCAGAATAGTTCCCATAGCTGTTGAAGGAGCATGGTAGCCTCTCACGCTACCCTGGCCGGCAGTCCTGGCGGAGACTTTGCCAAGGTCCCCTTTCCAGGGGTTCGACCAGGGGTTCTTGTAGAGGACGGAACACTATTTCCTGTAACTTATCTCAGTTTTAAACCATGCGCAATGGCTGTTTGCCGTGACGTCACCACGAGTTAGCCAATGATGAACGAGAACGACGGCTGTTTGGCCGTATGATTGGACTAGCCCTGTCACGTGGTATGCACGTCACAGCAAACAGCCATGGTGCGTGGTATAGTATTTGAGCGGAAAGGTATTACTAAGGTCCCCGAATCGAGCAAAAAGACAACGAGTACGTATTGTGGTTTAGAATACTGTGGATTTTGGACCAAACTGGGTGAAAGGTTTCAGCATTTTTCACATTTCGATGGTACATTAAAATATAACCTACCTCTACCTCTCACTCCACCCCCCACCCCACCACCCCGTCAATGTTTTGGGCTTAAGAAGTGCAGCATTGTGAACACATAATAAAGATCAAAACAGACGACTCCTGCCCCTTCTTCCCCCCCCACACACACACACACACACTTCATAAATAGCTGGTTGTGGACCTTAGTATACGCCAGTGTGCTTTTATTTTTTGTTATCCGTCTGGAACCATTCCACCAAAATGTAACGATATTAATGATATTTTACCTGTCACTGCTCCTAAAATACGGTATTAGAAAACTGAACTGTTCTTACCTGGAAAGAGATAAAAAGAAAACACATTATATTCCGATATTCCTATTTATTTTTTTAGTTAGCCAACCATTTATTAATGTCAAATTAAAAATACAATTGACACGAATCTTCAATAAGCTTGTGTGTCTCATCAATTTAACATAATTTCAACAGACCATTCATTTACAGTTAGAGTTGGGAAGAAAATAAAAAGTGAAGCAAGTATAAAGCCGAACAATTTCTCAAGCACATGAATTTCACAAATCTATTTAAATAGTAAAAATAACAAATACAAATACATTCATCATCAGTCAGAATGTTTTCAGACAGCAACCACTCATCGTATATTAAGCCATCGTATTTTTTTTTTTAAAGAAAGCCACTCTTTCTTCGTTCTTAGTGCAGAAACTTTTAAATGCCAACTGACAAACGTCGAGTAAGTTAGGGCGCATTTAAGCCCAGATCTCGCTATGCGTTCTCGCCTCTAGAAGCGGAAGCGTTTTAGTGAAAATGCCGTTGCCAAGGTAACGAAGCTATCAGGTTAGCTAACCATTTTGTTAAAAGACAACAAGAAGAATTCCCTGTGAAGTAATTTTCCAATTCGGTTTTGAACTCTCATTGTACACTATTTCCTTACCAATTTAATCGACAGAGCCCAAACTACGTACTGTTCAAAATTTCTGGTTCTGCGAGAATGCTTTGCGAGACGGCTGCCTAAATGCAGCCTTAGCCTTGAATTCTTTGAAAAGCCTATAATTAGAAATGCGAAAATTTAAGGCTTAAAAATTACTTGGAAATAGAATTTTGGCTGTCAGAGCCTTGAAACGGTCTTTAAATTTTGTGAGTGTACTTTTGTTTGGAATGAGATTAATGCCATTAATATTAATATTTAATATTAATTTAGGTATAAAATTAAATAAGTGAATAGAAATAGTTTGTCACCCGAATCTATTTCTTCTGAGAAGAATACGTCCCTCGGGTTGGGCTGGGGACAGAAACAGAGAGGGGCCGTGCCGTGCAAGCAATTCTTGCCGGAAGGGGCAGCTGAAGGATTACTTTCTCTTTCGCTGTTAGGTGACGCATTCCTCCTATGCTGGAATTAAAAGGTAATTTTGAAAGCCTTCTGTGCAAAGAGCTTTGAAGTTGGTTGCAAGTTAGCCCTGAAATAGCCTTGAAAATGGTTTCATCTCTAATGTACGAACCCATTTGTTCCGACGCGAGCACAGCGTCATTTTCAACCCATGCAGACAACAGTCAAAGGGCGGTTTGTGAGGACCAACGTATTCGGTCTACTGCTTCTCTATTCCTCCAAATAGAAGCTGGCGCTGTCGAAATAGGTTTCACGACGAACTCAAAAAATGACGGACGAATGATCGATGCGGTCATTCCATTTTTAAGTCACTGCTGACATCAATAAGTTTTAGCATCGAGACAAGTTGTGGTTCCTCTGCTAATTTTTATGTTTCTTTGTCGAAGGACGTTGGCTAATTGGCTACAGCTGAGTTCTTACATTCTGTCTCATCACTAAACTACCCTGTTAAGTTAATCCTCTCTATGGTTCAAAGGACATCCCCTCCCCCTATTTTCGTGCATCCTGCGCGTATTTAGCTCTTGCAACATTTACGCACGTTTGAATGAGTGTAGCAAAACCGTCCTGTACGTGGGAAAAAAGGAAAACAAAAGCGTTTGCAACACTTAACGTAGAAATAAAAGCCATTAAGTGCAAGTGATTAAAAACATTCACGACGTTTCGCCCTCAGATCAGGGATGTTATGAGGTGATTGCTGAGGTGACTTTTGCTGAGGTAATTGCTGAGTGATTTTAGCTGAAGTGATTGCTGAGATAATAATGCTGAGGTGGCTGCTAAGGTGACTTTTCCTGAGGTGATTGCTGAGGTAATTATTGCTGAGGTGATTGTTCAGATGATTTTTACTTAGGTGATTACTAAAGTGATTTTAGATGAAGTGATATTTGCTGAGGTGATTGCTGAGGTGATTTTTGCTGAGGTGATTGATTGGATGATTTTTGCTGAGGTGATTTTCTATTTATGTGTATAATCTGTAGGCATCATAGGACGTTTGTCTTCCATTTTTTTTTCTATAACTTACTTTTAAGTGGTCAATGAAGTCTCATTGTCGTTAAGTGTGAAATGGGTCTAAAATCCGCACAAAAACGGTTTAACAACTTTAAAGCGTGTCCTTCAGTCCTCCGCAACAAAAAAACATTCGTCTATCCAACTTCCTCGGTTCTTTCTTTCTTCGTCCTTCCTTCCTTCCTTTTCATTTCCATCCGACCGATTTGAAAACAACTCATCGGTCTGCTCTTGACACCATTACTGCCTTAGGCTTTTTCTCTCTCTCGAACACTCTCTCTCTCTCTCTCTGTATACACATTGGCTCGTTTATACACCATCCAAAAAAAGCCAACGAGAAATAAAGGAAATCTCGACGACACCGAGTCCCATAAAATGTTTCATCAGCCAGGACGACTTTCCGTAGGGGTCACGGTCGTATGAATTACGACTCGCAAAGCTTTTTATTGTTGCGTTTGCTTGGTAGGAAATAAAGTAGGAGTAATAATACTATACAAAGAAGAAGAAAAAAATTATAAATCTTTAATAATTTGGCGACGAAAAACCTGCGTGACCCAAATAAAGCATGAAAGGTCAGCTTGCTTGGATCTGGATCTCCCTCATATTTTCATTGTGAGAAAGAAGTTGTAGCTCTTGCGCAATACACTGTACAGCTGCTCCGACATTTCGGCGGATCTGTAGCGTCCGAAGACTGGGCAAAATGAGAAGATCACAACAGACGAAATGCTAACCTTAATGAATCTTTGTACGACTTCGTGAATCGCTGTGACTGACCCGTAGGGAGCGTTTGCACAACTACTCGCCTTTGCTAGAATTTAATCGCGATGGCAAAGCGTCGTTGCCACGGTAATAATGCCACCTGGATTAGCCCAATCCGACACCGTTTGTGTAAATGCTTGCAGTCGTATAGTCCCTGATATGACCCTGATACTGTTAATAATTGTTTTATTGATATTGTCAGCATTGTTATATTTTTATTTGCTGATTTTTTTGTGGTGATATCAGTTGTAAATGTAATGTCTAACCTTGTTCCTGCCTTGCTTTCAAACTGTCTCACTGTTTAAACACCATATTTCTGTTTTTTCCTCGCACCACATGTCCTTGCATATTTTTATGTTGTAATCCGGCACACACAAGTTCTTACAGAACTTCGGGCCGATTGCCGAATAAACCTATTATTTTATTATTTATTTTTATTAATAAGATAAAGAATTCCTCTTGACAAAACAATTTTCCAAGGCGCTTCTGAACTCACTGTTTTCGTTCCGAGCCGGCCGAACTAAAACCGCCGCCATGATGGAATTTCAGATGACTTTAGCTTCTAGCTGCGAGAAGCTAGAAATCATCTGAAATTCCAACATGGCGGCGGTTTTAGCTCTGCCAGCTCACAACAAAAACAATCAATAATGTGAGTGCAGAAGCGACTTGGAAAATTGAGGAAGCTATCTTACGGTCACGGATTATAAGACTGGAAGCATTTCTTCAAATGATGTCGGCTTTAGCTAATCCGGGTGCCGTTGTTACCATGGCATTGACACCTTTGCCATCGCGATTATATTCTAGCTGAGAGAATCCAATGGCGAGTCGTTGCGTAAACGCGCTTTTAATCGCCTATTAACAGCTCTGGCAAAGCTACGACCCACCTCCTAAAATGCTTTAAGGTTAGAAATGTGAAATTTATGATAGCTCTTGGTCAATTTATACAGCAGCGTCAAGTGACGTCATATGGCTACAAGAGAGATACCTGCAAGGGGCTCTAGATTGAAATGGTGGGTTAAACAACGGCACTTCTAGTCAAGCCAGTGCTTTGACAGCGGTTTTCGTAGGCTTAAAAAACCGTTGTTTTCTCCAATCCCTTATGCTACGAGGTTGTAATCGGAAAATAAAGATTTCACTTGCTTAAAAATGTCAGCAACTACCAACAAATTTGACAAAAATCGCGCGTTTTAGGCCTAAGAAATCCAGTCTAATAGCGTTGGCTTCAGTAAGACGCTCTTCTTTTCCCCCACCAGTGCACCTTGTAGCTAACCCAGTAACTGGCTCCACTATAGAGTTATATACAACTAGCGGAGTCGCTCGCTCATTCCGCGTCGTCTCGCTCTCCTTTTCCCCTCCCCTCCCCCCCCCCTCATTTAATTTGCCGTTTGGTCGGTAGATGGCATCGTATGTTCGCGCTGCTGGCCGTTGCGTTCCGGGCGCAGCTACTATCTCAGCGGGCCTTGGCTGCTACTCTTATAATTTGCCGTTCCGTCGGTAGATGGCGGAGATGGCATCGTATGTCCTGCTTGCTGCTGCGCTGCAGATGGCTGCTGCAGATGGCTGTGTTGCGAATCTTGTGTAATTATACGTATAGATAATACTATACGGTGTCACTGCCCTATTGAAGCTTTGAAGCTTTTAGTCAATTTATTGAAGTTTTAAATCAATTTCTAGCAGAATAATTACCCTCTAAAATGCTTTAACCCAAACAGTTCAAAGTCCTTAAAGTGACACTATCACCGATTGAAATGCGAACGAAAATACCGTGGCGCCATCTAGTGGCAACGATGTTGTTAACCTTTATAGCTTGCTCCTGGATGCATGAAGACGAACCAAATTGTCAGTCAATCATTAAGGATGTCGTGGCTTGTTTGTTTGGTAAAAAAGAAATGCCGTTATGCATTCCTTCGCTTGGTGCAAGCAAGTGCTAGATTGTAGTGCATAGCGCTAGATGCAGGGGCGTCGGCACGTGGGGTTATGGAGGGGGGGATCCCCCCTCCAATGTTGGCAAGTTGCACGAAAAGTCGGCAATTTTGAGCCTCGTCGGCAAAAATGTGTTGCTGAAAACCTTTCTTTCCCCAAAAACTACGTTACGGTATAACACGTGCTTGCTTCCAATACAATAGTCGCACATGAGGAAAAAGACGGTATATTAAATTTCTTCAGGCAGCATTATCTGTGACATTTAATGGGTTTGTAACCCACCTACGAGGAAATTATTGTACCCACTTCACCTCCCTCCACACCCTCAAACGCATTCGGCACTTCCCCTATACCAGCGACTACATCCCAACCAAGGGTCATTCAGTCAGTGTGTTCAGTCAGTGTGTTTAAAATGCAGAGAGAAACGTTTGATGACGATTACCGAAAAATACAGGAAAGGAGACGCAACAGCGGCACCAAAGTAAGGCTGAAGCTTGCTGGAGTACCTGAAAACCCATTTACAGTGGCCAAAGCTAAGAAAAAGAACAAGAAAAATCGGCAGATCTTGTTGAAGGTTTAAGCAGAGGGAGAAAATGAATTAAATTAATGATGTCGGCAATAATTAAATAAATACACAGTACGTCATCCTTATACCAAGGATCTGGTGATGGACTGGAGTGCCAGTTCGAATCCGAGGCACGTCACTGGAATGAAACGTAAGTGCATAAAGATGGCTTACTGTACTACATTATTCTATGGTATAATTTTCGCTGATGCTTATTTCCAATTGGCCAACAATAACGGCTAGAGTAGTACGTGCAATAATTTTTTTACTCGAATGCAACGTAAATTATTTAATCGGCACAATGACCATATATTGTTTTCTTTCCCATAATTAACTTGACTATCATTTGCCTTGTAATCCCGTTTTGCCGAATAATATTTTCTTCCAAAATGACGTGCCTTTCTTATGCTGCCGCACTCGCTGCGGCTAAACATATAACATCAGATACCGCATATAATCCAAAATGCCTCCCAATTAGGAAAATAAATACGGATGCAAACCTATTTACGTTGCCTTTTGGACTTATATGTCAGACTGCCTCAGCGGGGTACCGCCCTTGGATTTCAAAGGTCCCGGGTTCGATTCCCTGCTGAGGCAGTCTGTCATATAAGTCCAAAAGGCAACGTAAATAGGTTTGCATCCGTATTTATTAAACCAATCTCGAGCCCATTGGCTTTCCGTCCCGTAATTTCACAATTAGGAATGCATCTTTAACTTCTTCAATACTAAATTTTTAAAGAATTGGTTGATTCGGTGAAACGGGGTTCGGCGAATCGGGAATACACTGTGCATGAAGCTTAACCTTTTTATTTGTTGCGAAAAATATAATACAACCAGTTTGTATTCGATTTCTATGTTTAGGTTAGACATCGACTTTTTTTTTTGTTGACACAAACAAGTAATTTGTACTTCGTGTCATAAAAATCAAAATAAAAAATAAAAAAGAAAACTTGATACAATTTTTAAATCACTCACTAATGTACCTCTGTTTATTTTTAAAGATTGGATCATTTCACTAGCAGTTTCTTTAAGTGGATGAACTAAATTTTGAACTTAAAGGTGCTTGCTTTTATTAAATTACATCTCTTCAGAACCACGATTTTTTATATTTTTTATTTGGTTTTGGGGTGTTTTAGGTGTTGATTTTATAGTATTCTTGTGAGGTTTAGCTTCGACTGAGTGATAGCGATTGTTGGGACTAGAAGCTTGGCAGCCTTTCTTGTTGGAATGAGAACACTACTCGGCAAAGGAGACACTGTTTGTGCGAACGGTGTGATTCTATCATTTTTCGTTTGAGGTGAACTAGATCTGTTTCAGCCAGATCTGTCTATAAAAGGCAGCAACCATGAGCTAGGGGCAAAAATATTCTTATGTTACAGCTTAACCTAACCTAACCCAAACGTCCACGCCCTGGTTACAGGACCACCCACATGTCAAAAGCTCACCCTCAGCACGCGGCATTCCACCTTTGGTGCATGCAATCATTTCGTTGCGTTGTTTTTTTATTATTATTATTATGGTTATATCCGGTTGTTGAAGTGAAACGAGACTGCAGTCCGCACCCTTCGTAGTGTTAAACCATTTATTGATAGCTAATCTTCGCACTCAGAATAAAATTATGTTAGATCACATACACAAGAAAAAAACGCAAGGAATACAAGAAAAAGGAAAGAAAAACAAAATATAAAGTGTAAAAGTTTGTATCATAATAAACGAAGTTTTTTGGCGCGCTTTTTATAAAATACAGACTTAAAAAAACGTAAAAAAAAAGTCTCCCACTCTTCGTTGGTTTCGTTGATAAAATATTGTAAAATAAGGCAGACTACTTATTTTTTTATTTGCCCCCAAAAAATATCGCGATAGTAAGGAACGTCACCAATAATGTGTGCAAGAGTAGTAGAAATAGATGGGCACTCGTAACCAGGGTTGAATGATATAGGCACACACATGTCTTATGGGTTGCTATGTTTTCTTATGACTGTTTAGTATTAATGGTCGAGCATGTCAGCCACTTAATGAAATGAATTAAACAGTTTACAATTGTGCTGGCAGATTGCATAAAATGACCAAAAATGGCTAATGAAATTACGATAAATCAAAAGCTTCCGGGGCTCTGCCCCGGACCCCACTGGGGGAGCTAACAGCGCTCCCCCAGACCCCCCAGCTTCTAGGGAAAAGTCGGCACTTCTGTCTGATCCCCCCCCCCTCCAATTTTTGGCCTTCGCTACGCCCCTGGCTAGATGATGTCAGATTTCGTCTGCTTTCAATCAGTGATAGTGCCACTTTAAAAATACGAATCTTTTACCGTCTTTTCTAAACCTCAGCTATTGTGCTAGCCACAGGTATCGTCCTACATCATCGTGCACCCGTGCTTCAACACCGTTAACTGTTTGCAGGAGTTAATAAATGTCCGTAGAGCGTCGGAACGTCGTGTTATAACTCGCTTTGTATTCCACCGTTTGTCGCAAGATCGTCCGAGAGAGACGCTGTAGATTTCGCTTTCTGGCTCTAGGACAGTTATTTCAACATCGCCAAAATCTTATTTACAACGGTAGTCCTAATAGGCACTAACTTCCTGGCACACGGGAGAACAGGTGTGGAGCTGGGGGGCAAAACAACCAATTATACCTCAGCTGGCCTTAGCTTGAGGGAAAAAAACGCGTTCCTCGCTTTAATATCAATGAAACCCTGTTGATTACGATCGGAAACACGCTTGGGCCGTTCGGAGCACAAGCGACATTTTTCACACATATTTATTAGGGTAAAAACCTACATACCGTAGTTTTTAAAGTAAGTTTTCCGCAAAAGTAAAAGCAGTCGCTAGATCGACACCTGGCCGCATGGGGGTCAGGACTTAACACGAGCGGTGGAACATGGGAAGAATTACGTTGGCGACTTCTCCTTTCTGCTGCTCCTATTGTTTGCTTATGAAGTAAGCTCTGCCTTGGCTCTGTCCTTAATTTTTGGTCCACATAAGGGCGCGTTTATGCAACGGGACCTTTTCGCTCGCCGAACGCTATTTGCTAGTCAACCGTTATTTATTTATGATTAGTTTCCCGTTTCTACTACATGAATGCGGTGATAGATAAGAAATTAAATATAATATAAATAACAACACGCATAAAGAACAAAGTGCAACAGTAATTTTAAACATTGCTACGGAATTGTTGTCATTTCACGCTACGTCCAAAATTTGCTATGCTCGTTCAAACAACAGCTTCTAGCGGTGATCAAACGACGGTAGAATAAATAGCTACTCGCAGCGAGAATTCAAAATCCAACATGGCGTCCATTTCGGGGTTATCGAATCGCCGACAAAAAATCGAATGCCGGCAATTAGAAATCAGTCCATCGTCTCGTACTGTAGTAAAAATTGTTTTCTTGTTGTAATAAATCGAAGCTGTCATGTCGCACGCATCGTACTTCGTGTCGCGAGGCACGAGGAGAAGATTTGCGTTCGCGTTGTTGCCATGGGTACTACGTATAGTCAACTCGAAAGCATTTGCAGGAAACATCGGAGAAGCTAACTCTTGGTGTAAAAAAATAAACGGATGAAGGCAATATATGAAGCGCTTAGTTAATAAACGTACAGCAATTCAATCACAGGCGAGCGTCGCCACGCCACCTCACCCCACCACTGGCTTTTTGTCATTTCAGGTTCAGTTGCTGCCGTGATGCGTCGTCGCTGCCGCCGTTAATGTTTTCACTAATTGAAACAATCAATGTTCAAAACGTCTTAAAGATTAGAAATTTTATCAATCATCAAACAGCAAATACATAAATAGTCGTCAGTAACGTTTGCCTTTAAAGAACAATTATTATAATGTCAGACATTTTTGTCTGAAATGATGTAAATTATACTTTATTTTATGGTACCTCATGAGCCCTGATCCCGAAGTCCCGTTTCCCGTGTAATCATTAATACTTAAATCGACTATATTAATTAGAAAACAAAAACGAACTCGTTTGATGTTTTAGGTAAGGTTTAACTGATCCGAAGTCAAAACAGCAAAGTAACACAAATAAATTTTCCTGTAAGGTTTCAGAGACCGCAGTGTTCCTGTACTGTTTAGTCCACGTGAAATCTTACTGCTGTATTCACATGTTTTTACAGTTTTTACTTTAGAACACGATATGTCTGTTTGGTTCATTCTACTTGGCTAAAGGACATCGCTGAAAATTCGTACAAACCATACTTTTAGTGTGCTTAGTACAGACCTACAGATTAACTAATTCAGGGTTCGTGCGACTCCTTGAAATCCTGGAATTAAGCGCTCAATAGATCAGCATCATCAGCAACAATTAAATTGCATCGTGATAATGAAAAGTAACGTTTTGTTTTTCATTCTTTGCACACGTGTGATGTCTTTGCTACGGCTCCGAACAATTCTTCTCAACAGTTTATTGTTGATGGGTTGAGGCGTACGGCCTGGGTCCATGGCTTCTGCGGAATACAACGATACACTCTCGTTTCGCCGACTCCCGTTTCGCCGAAACCGTCTCGCCGACTCCCGGTTCGCCGAATTTACGAAACGATATGATCCCGTTTCGCCGACTCTCAAGTTATATTAGTGACGTCAACGCACAAACAATTCTACGATTCGTTAAGCAATGGCATTAAACCAGAAAGAAGCAAGACATTTCTATTCAAAAACTTGAAATGGTGCTTAATTTAGGTATGCAACACACCGGGTTGGCAGCTCCCGTTACCAGATATTTCTTCTTCTCAAAAAGTCTGGTAATGTTCAAATTGAGCCGGTTCAGCCTCATGAGCATTAAATTGCTTCGGCTGACTTAAGGCTCAAAAGAAATTCATTCAAAAAATAAATATGTATATAAAACAAGCGCCCATCATTCGTTAGAAAAGGACACACATTTGCTGATTTTTTTTTTTATATAGAACGTTTCATGGTTAAATAGATGTTTGTTGTTATTTGTTTGTTAAATACATGAAATTCGCAAAAACAATACAAGTCAACGAATGATACAATGAAGTTTAATACCGCGAATTGCCAAAAATGTTCATTGCCCGCCTGTCGGGGAATTATTGTACCCCCTCCCCCCTCTCCGGTCTGGGGTTGGCTGGCGGCACTACTTGTCGACACGAGCACGAGACACTACAGGGCCCTTCTCATCCCGAAGCATTTTTTTCTTTTAGGGAGCACTAACCCAAAGTGTTATTGTTTTGTTCTTTCGGTCAGTTTTTGGTATCATTATCCATTTACACATCAAATTCTAATCGACGTATACGACAATTTTTGAATAAGCTACATCGTCACAGGAAGAGAAAAAAAGAAACAGGGCATGTTAAAATCGTAGCGCATTGCTAGCTTATTGTCAACATAAGGTTCATGTTAAATTATTAAATTGTTAAGTAAATAAACTACAAATTGTAGCAAATAATTATTTCTTAAAGTGGTCAAGTAAGGCTATGTTTTTAGCTTCCTGCGAATGAACTTTTTTTTATTTCTTGCGGTCGGTGAAACGGGAGTATATCTTTACTGAAATTCGGCGAAACGGGAGTCGGCGAAACGGGGGTGAACACCGAATACAACGAAATGAAATGAGAGAACCCGTGTTTCAGCTGATCCCTTATAGTTTTAACCCAAACTAAGCTACCTTGTTAATTTTGAGGCCGTTAAGTGTGGTGGGGGAAGGGGGCGGGGGCAGAGGTCTGCAGGGGAAAGGGGGAAAGAGATGGAAAGAACCAGTTGCTTTCCTAAGACAAAACACCGGGAGAGGCTAATACCGATTACGCATTGGTAAATTCAAACGGCCAGGCTGGACTGGGGGGAGGGGGGGGCGGCCAGTGCCAATCGGGGCCATTGCTGGTCCGGCCGGCCCGCTTGCGCATTGTACTCCACGGCTCGCTGAGTACAATTTACAGCACCGCCATGTGTCGGTTTGTGGTACTTGACACGTTACACTTTCTGCCGCTACATTGCAGCACCATTCATAAACCATTCTGATTTAAGCGGCGCTGGCCGGCTCCGACCCTAATTTGATTTCGCGTTGTTTAATAAAGCGGCCTTGGCCGTGCCTGGCGCGGCCAGGCTCACACCATGGCGTGAGCCGGGCCGGCTCTCGAAATACCAGCCGGCCTAGCCCGGCCCAATTGAGCATTGGTTAATAAAACGGTGCCCAGCCCTACTTGGCACGGCCAGAGCCACTTGAATTTACCAATGCGAAATCGGTATAAATCCGGGAAAATCAATCACCGTGCAGCATGCACGGGTCCAGCTAGTTTCAATTTATTTGTAGGGAGCCTTGGCTGATGAGAGCCGTACGCCAAGGAGTAACTAACAATCACTAACCAACAATCACTTTAAATTTGCGGTGGACGAGGCTAATCATTCCTACGTTGCAAAGTGGGCGGCAACAATAGGATCTCTTTAACAATGAAACTTTATTTACCACACCATAATATTATTAGCCAGCGAAATTGTTTAAATGATGCTGAATGATTAAAATGAAAGGATTAGTGGGAATCGATAAATATTCAAAACGCGTAAAAATACACAGACGGGTTAGCCAGCAAAAAAATGATTGAGCACACGGGTCGTTTTGATGCACCTTTTGCAACATGGGGGAAGGGGGGGGTATTTTATGAAGCAGTCAGCCAGCTGGGCTGGAAATTATGATGATGCACCGTTTGCAACATGGGGATGGGGGGGGAGGGTGTTTTAAAACAGCCAGCGTAGCTAGCATGGAAATTCTGATGCACCGTTTGTAACATAAGGATGGGAGGGGGGCGTGTTTCATGTAACAGCCAGAGTAGCTGGCCTGTATATTCTAGTTATTTAAGGGAATGCATACTTTAAGGGAATGCCGCCGACGCATTTGCCAGACAAACGCTGAATATGCCGCCACCCGAGGTTATTTTTCACAACGCACATCTACGCTTTAATGCCAAATTATTAACGAAACACGGTCCAAAAGACACGTAAACAAATTTTAGTTCAGCTTTTAATGTGTCGTGCAGTGTCATAACTATCAGCCTTCCACTACCATCACAAGGAACCGAAATATGCAGTCAACTGTATAAACCTAATCAGTCCAGGAACATCTTATTCCTTCGTCTAGAAATGTGTAACCCTATGACATTTTAATGACTGTTTGGGTCTTGCATGCTATCACGTAGATCGCGGGGCTATAAGGGCGAAGGCGGCTAGGATCATCCAATTCAGGAGATGTTCATCACAGCTAGAAACCAGATATGACGTAGCGACAGCGTTACTGCAAAGCAGAACTCGATTTCATGTTCGTACATCTTAATATCAAACTATGTTTCATTCGGGATTTGGCATGTTATTACGAACACACAAGCCAATGTGTGGGCGGTGGGGGGGAGGGGGAGGGAGGAGAGCAGAGGAATTGTGGCGCGACGAAGTCAATCTGGAAACATGCCAGCGATGGATGTTGTATGGAAATAGATACCAACTGGCTGACAATTCTGACACCTCTTTTTACGGGCTGGAAATACACTGAATGTTCGTAGTAACTTATTTTCGCATGCTAAATACACGTTATTATTTCTTGTTCTCTCTTCATGATGAGCAACTACACCCAGTTCCCATGCACTTAAAAAGAAAAACCGAAGGCAAGACCAAACGGAATGAAATCACACGCTAAGGGGAAACGAAGTGGGGCGAAAAGATGGCGTCATTTTAAAGAGGCAGAACTGCCTAAGTACTTCCACAACCCGTGAACTTGGCTTCGGAAAGTGGTTTCTCAACGGGTGATGGCTGACTGGGTGCCAGTGTGCTAGGCCGTTGGCCCCAGGCTCAGGTTTCCTTAGATGGCCGTGCCCAAGGATATACTACAAAACTGACCGGCCGGATCTTGGACGAGGATATGCGAGTGTATTAGCCAGTATGGCCGCCCAAACGCCAAAGTCGGTGATTTGTCCGGGTACTGTTTTCTCTCAGACGAGGGCGTTAGTTACAGCCAAACTTTCTGGCCACACGAACGTGACTTATATATTTGCATTTGCCTTTGTAAAAATGTTGCTGGCAGTGTGACAACTTACAACCGTTAATCTTCCAATGTCCGTCGCTGCTTTAGCTCTGGAAACCTATATATTCACCGATATATGGGTTTACAAGGTCTACGTACACCCTATTCTAGAGTACACGAGCCAGGTTTGGTCTCCACATCTCTTAAAGGACGTTGACAGGGTGGAGTCGGTTCGGAGGCGATTCACCAAGACCTTGCCAGGTACGCACAACCTTCAATACTGTCAACGACTCAAATCTCTCAGGCTCGAATTCCTCGAACTTATACGTAGATTAAAACAGCAATTTTATTCTTACTTACAAAATAATATATAATTTATTATCATTCGACTTCCCGTTTTATGAGATCAATACGTCATCAATTACTTCACTTGCTCATTGAAATTAGTAATCCCGAAATTTAAACTTTTTCCGGTATGGAATTCGCTGACTGCGGAGGCTGTCTCGACCCCGTCAGAGTCCGCCTTAAGAAGATTACTTGACACGTACTCTCTAAGTCTAAGGGTCTTTCTTTTGTGACCCGAGTTTTGTGTTTGATTTTAATAACATAACCTTTAATTACTGGGCGAGTCGTTAGCGGTCTGTTCCGGGCCCTTTATTTGCCATTTTGCCGCTCGTGCCAAATGAATTGTGTAATTATATTATAAATTTACTTGAAATTGGTTTTAAAGCTAGGCCTAATAAATA